>CAJVPP010001525.1:0-19444 GCA_910592005.1 Funneliformis mosseae | reverse complement strand
GGTGCTTATCTTTTGATAAGCATGACTACGGTACCTTGATGTATCGTATATATTATATGAAGTTGGTTGTTTTTGTTCCTTTTTGCATTTAAAATAATCCTCCATTGGCCACTTCATCCACATTTTGTAGTTTAGAATTTTATTTATTTTTTTTTTTTGTTTTTTTTTTAATTTCCGTTTTTGTATTTTTGATGATGTCTTGAGGTGAAATCTTTTAGAACTATTTTTATGACCCTATTTTATTCGTATGCATTTTATTCTTTTTTCACCTCAAATATTTTTTTAACCTGAACAAAGCTTGCCACCTCTGCGTGGTGTTCAGGAGAAACAGTTATAGATTCATCTATATCTGGCTAAGCGCAAGCATTTATTATTAAAAATATTGATTAGAAACACATGATTCATGTAAATATTATATAAAACTAATAGCGTATTCGAAGATTTAAAAGTGATATTTCAATATTATTAATCCATGAAACAATTTTTTTGGGGCTAATTGACAATACAAAAAAAAAAAAATTTCCTCAAATAATTTAATTTAATTGTTTAATTAATTAATAAAGACCTTCTCTCTCTCTCTCTCGTCTAGTTTAGAAAAAAACATTATTATTTTTTTGTTTTGTGCTAATTTCAGTATGTTTGTTATTATAAATTCATTTGTTTATTTTTTTTTTTTTTTAAAGAATACATCCTTGCCATATTATTAGATAAATTCGAACCGGATTCAAATCAATTAGAACCCGAAGCAATCTAACATCCATATTTAAATTCTTTCTAATATTTAATATTGACGATGTCTTGGAAATTACACTGGTTTGTAATTTTTTTTTCTTTTTTTTTTGTAAATTTGCACATAATACTAGATTTCAATATTTGTTGCTCTTATATGAATCATTAGATTAAAAAGTTGGGGACAGCAAATAATTTTATTTTAGAACAATTCGAATCATCCAAGGTTGCGGAGAAAAGCCCAATCCCATTTTGGCAAGTCGAAAACTTTTGATTTCGATGGGTTTCGACGGGTTTCGACGACGGGATTTCAACGACGGTTTCGATTTCGATGATTGTCAAAACCTCCAGTTTTTGTCGGCAACCTTAACGGACACCCTTTGCACTTTTCAGTTCTCAAAATATGTCACATTCGTTTAAGTATTGATTCGGATAACCATGAGAAATGGAGTTGAAGCAAATCAATGATTAAAACTTTCTACATAAATATGTAATTACCAGTTTCGTCCGATTTCAAACTATTTTCCAAAATTAGACTTTAGATAATTTTAGAATGTCTGCTGGGAAATTTCGTGACCAGATTTCGGTTCTTAATAATTTTTCTGACATCCCACCAATATACGTTTCGTCCAAATTATTATTATACGGAAATTCATTGTCAGTTAAATATTATTAATCGCAAAGTTTATCTGCAACGATTTATTAAATTTTTAAAGATGGTATAAATAGAAAGATATTTTTTACATTTAATTAATTTTATTGATTTTAATAATTAATGGTTAAAGTATTTAATGATTATGCATCAAACTCGATGTCACTAGGTATAAATGAGACACTGCATGAAAAATTTTCCAATATTGAAATATTTAGTAATTTATTTAATTTATTTACAAAGGAAATTTCATTTTTATTATTTTTATTTACAATCAAGGATGGGATTTGAATTAAGTCAAACTGGTCGGTATGAATTACGAATTTAGATAATTTTCAAATTTTATCACTTTTGTAAAAGCATTTCATGTATATCTAGGGATTATATTGATAATGTTAAATATTTGTTATCTTTGTCAAATAAAAAGGTAATCTTGCATAATAAAAAATACAAAAACTTTTTAATAATAATTTTCGTTTTCACCGTCACGTGACAAGTACAAAAAAGGGAATCTCAGATTTCCAGTTATGAAACGACGATCACTTATAACAACGAAATTTCCTCAGGACTAAAATTTGGATCCTTAACGTTATTCATTTACATTTTTTCCATTTCTTTATCCTACCTATCGGATATAACCGGTTATAGTAAGATCGTCTGGTTGCCCAGATCCCATCCGATTTGGAATATCCAAAATGACGCATTTAGGTTACACAATGGAATAATTTCTCCGGAAAAAAAAAAATAAATTGATATGATATCGGATATTTTTCACTTTAATACAAAATGGAAACGAAAAATGAGACTTTTGACCAAACCCCAAATTTAAAATCTAGCCCCGTGCCAATTATGTTTATTTCATTTAATGAAAATGACAACAGTTGCAATTATTGTGGACTTGAATTTTCTAGGTCAATTTGTGATAACTGCAAATATTGTAAAAGTTGTTTAGATATAGTCTGATATATGTATAGGTACAAATAACATTCAGTGTAGTGATCATGAACCCAGAAATTCAGATTTTTTCTCACATTATATTCAAAAATGGTGTTTAAATTGCTCGGAAATTTTATACTTTGTACAAACTTTACTTAGATATAAAAGATTTCGAAATAATCGAAATCGAAATTACGTCAATGTGTGTCATATATGTGGAAAAGCTTTGTCTGGTGGAGATACATGTCCTAAATGTTACTTGATTTATCATGGACGGACAGAATCATCAGTTATTAATAAATTAATTCCAATATTTTATTTGCCATGGTGGGATTTCATTAGTTCTTGTATAATCTGTGATAGAAAATTAAATTTTGAAACAGATTGTCAAAAGTGGTGCTCATATTGTTTAATAATATATACCGAATGTAGATATTGCTTAACGACAAATATCATATTTGGAATTACTGAACTATCTCAATGTAGGAAATGTAAGAGAGTAGTATCAATCATTATTGATGCATCAATTATATTTGGTAATTATACTCCACCAATGGAATATTTTGAAAGTATTTCACCAATGGAATGGATTCCATATTCTCAAATTACAAGTTTAGAAAAAATAGCGGAAGGAGGATTTGGAATAGTTTATCGAGCAACTAGATTAAATCCTTATGACAATAAAAGTGATAAAAAGAATCTTAAATTCTCAAACTAAGGTAATTATTTAATATGACATTTTATAAGACATTTTTACTTTATATTAAATTTTTGCTATTATAATAATTTTAGTTAAAATCGTTATATTATTGTAACAATAATCGGAGAATGTTTAAAAATGTTATTCGATGCTATGGAGCTACACAAGATCCCGGGACAAAGGAGTTTATGTTGATAATGATGTATGCAAAAGGAGCTGATTTGCATAATTACTTACAAAAAAATTTTAGAGATATTACATGGGATGATAAATTATGTATTTTACGTGATATTTCACAAGGGTACTTATATATTTAATAATATTTATAATGCTGATTAAGTGTTTAATTTACTAAATATATATATACTTTTTTAGACGCTTGGTTATTCATATAAACAATATTATACATCGAGATCTTCATAGTGGAAATATATTGTTATCACCAACTCGTCCGTTTGAAGAGAGGTATAGGGATGTGAAGAATGGTGCATTGGAGATCTAGGATTATCACAACCCTCAGATGTTTCGCAGAATGATGAAATATATGGTGTTATACCTTATATTGCACCTGAAGTATTTAAGGGCGTTAAATTTTCAAAAGAATCTGACATTTATAGTTTTGGTATGGTTATGTGGGAATTAACGTCAGGTTGTAAACCTTATGATAAAGTTGAGCACGATCATAACCTTTATTTATGAAATCATTGATGGAAAGCGGCCTGATATTACTCAAGATACTCCCAAAGTTATGCTAATTGTAATGAAAAGAAGTTGGGATCCTTATCCTTAAAAAACCTTCAATGTAATTAACAAAGGTTTTTATTATCAATGTCCTTAAATTCATAATATTGGTTTCTAAATGTTTAAATTCATTTTAAAATGGAAACGAAATTTAGTAAGAAATAAAATATACGTATACAAACGTGAACGATATAATATTAACTATTGTTATTGTGTAATTGAAAGGTGATAAGTAATACTAATTACTTCATGTCATGAGTAAGATTAAGCAGATTATCAGATTTCTGGCTCATGAAAATTAAAAATATATTTGACGATGTAAATTTATGATTTTTATTTTGTCGATTAAATTTTGATGCTATACAATTTATTATAATTAAGGTTATTTGCTCAGCATTATTTATATATTGCGTAAACCCGACTATTCTATAAATACTACTCAAAATATCCAGATATTATTTCCGTTACCAAATCTATTATTAATGTAACTTGGTCTTGATATTTAAATTATGAAAATACAAAATTGTTTTTCACTATTCTTTTTCTTTATACTACACTCCTTTTTCAAGCGGAATACATTAAATGAGAGCATTTTGTATTAATAACGTTGCCGCAGATAATTAATAGTACTTTTTTATTTTTTGGTTGAAAGTGAGATCAAAATGTTTAACTAGAGGTGATGAAGGTCGTGTAGTAACATTTGCTTTTTGAACTGAATTAATGACAATTTTATTATTAGTTAAACTATATTAAATTAATAATTATTAAAATGTTCAAAAATATTAAATTTTAATAAATAATGATTGAACAATTAGGCAAGTATAATAAATTTAAAATCGAGCCGAACTTTAGGAAAATAATGGATTAAATTGAAAAGATATTGAATAATTTCAAATATTGTTCTAAAATCTGATACCATCGAGTATAAGACTGTTATTAAGAGTGAAAAAAAAAAATATCGAGTTTAAAAGCTTAGCTTATTAAAGTTATTTAGCATTTTTTTTATAAAGTACCTATGAAGTTATTTTGTCATCTCCATTACTTGCATCGAAAAATATTCTAGATATCATATGCAAGTGCCTTGGTAATATATTCTATATGTACGTATAAATAACATTAGTTTATAAATTAAATTAAAAAATTACATATATGTCTGCTAATCACCTTCATTAGTATCCAATTCCAGTTCTTTAGGTACATATAAACCTTAATAATGCATATAAAAATAGTAGATACAATTAAAATTTAATTTTAATTTTAAACATAATATATTAAATAATTACCATTATTTTTATTTTCAAATAATTTACTCTTTTTAAAACTTTTGTAATCATCTTCTAATTTTCTTTTACCTTCATTTGTAAAATTTTATGATTAATAATTATCAAAGTGGATATAATTCGATTTAATAATTACCCAATTCTGAATTAATAGTTTGACTTCTTGGATTTCTTATCAACATCGCAGATTTTATCATCTCACATAAAGATCTACTCTTATAAATTGCCTTTTGATTATTTGTCGTTATAGGTCCAATCATATTAGTTTCCTTATTACATTCCGTCACATTTTCATATTCATTATGTTTCATGACATTTAATTTAATTTTTAAATCGGAAGCAGTTGGTCTTTTATTTGGATCAGAATCCCAACATTTTTGCATTAATTCAATAAATCCTTCTGGTGCATTTGTGACAATTGGAGGACGACAACCATCAACTATTTCAATAATAAGTTCTGTATTATGACCTTGGTCCCAAAAAGGCTTTCTGCCAGTCATTAATTCCCACATAATCATACCAAAACTATAAATATCCGCGGCTGTAGTATAATTTTGTCCTAAAAAAATCTCGGGAGATATATAAGGAATAATTCCATAAATATGTTCCTTATCTGTTGACTCGATTGATGATTTACTTATTCCTAAATCGCTTATTACCGCAGGATAATTGCTTTTAGGATTACTATAAAGAATATTACCACTATGTAAGTCTCGATGGATAAATTTTTGATCATGAATATGATAAAGTCCTCCTATAATATTATCTAATATTTCTAACTTTTTAATCCAATCAATATTATAAAAGTTTTTTGCTATGAAATCTCCCAAATCGCCTGATTCATAATATTTCATAACAAACATTATATTTCCTGTATTAGGATCACGGGTAATTCCATAATACTCATTTATATGAAAAGAACTATATAATCCGCAATTTAAATTAAGTTTATAAAATATTTTTAGCTATAAAAATGAAAAAAAATTATTAACTTTAATGTATGATATATATATTATTTAAATAGAAATAAATTATTATACCTCATTTAATTCTTTAGAAGATATATTATTAGAATTATTAAGTTTTTTGAGTGCAACTTTTAAAGAACGTATTCGTTCAAAATTTATTTTACCATTTTCAAATTTACCATTTTCAAAGGTAGCTTTATAAATTTTACTAAATCCCCCCTCAGCAATATACTCTACATTTTTAAATTGATGATAGGGAAAGAATTCCATTCTTACAGTTTGATTACAATTCATCTGTGTATATTTAATAAAATCGTCAACAACTTGATTTCCACTAGAATTAAATAATTTATAACAAATTCGACAAATCTGTGGATCTTTTTCAAAAGGTTTTCTCCATTTATAACATCCATTACATTTTATCTTCCCAATAATACACTTTTGACAAATCTGTAGATTTTTCTTAGAAGGTTTCCTCCATTCATTACAATCAATGCATTTTACATACTTCCTAATACAAAGTTGACAAATTTGTTGGTTTTTTTTAGAATATGTTTCAAATAAATTATTACATTTATCACATATTTTAATATAATTTTGACAATTATGACAAATATGTGGGTTCTCTTCGGAAGGTTTTCTCCATTCATTACAACAATTACATTTTCCATACTTCCAAATGCAAAGTTGACAAATTTGGTAAATTACTTTAGAAGGTTTTTCCCATTCATGACATTCATCACATTTTGTGCGTACTTTAATACAGATTCGGCAAAACTTTGAATTTTCCTTGGAAGTGTTTCCCCATTGATCACATTCCTCACATTTCTTAAACATTTGTCGACCTTCATAATCCATTTTTTTTTAGACTATTTTTTTTTGATCAAAGAAACTATATTTATGTGCTTCGTTAATGTGATATTTCAGGTCACATATTACCATATAAGGTAATCACTTTCCGAGAATTCCAAGAGAAACTTCTGAAATTTGTATGTGGTACAATTACATAATTGTGTCATGTAAATGACAACTTTGTAAGAATTCCCCTCAGAAAATTTGTTCATTTGGTACCATTGTAAATAATTTATATAAATGTATTTTAAAATATTTTTTAAAAAAAAAAATTTTTTTTATTCAGAATTAATCACCCTGTTACAAAAACTTGTTATCAACCTGAAAATGTCCGAATGACGTCTTGAGTACAAGTTACAAAATTTTTTTTTTTGAACAATCTAAAAAAAATGTTTTGTTATTGGTTTATTATCGTTATAGATTGATGAAAATTTTTTTCATGAATTCGTAATTAATTTAAACTTTGTTTCTTATACCGAAGTACAAAAGGCATTGACAGAATAATATTCCTTCCTTCAAGAGACGAAAGCTAGTCTAGAAGAGTACTTAGCCTTAATCATTCAGCTACTCTAAGCATGATGAATAGGAGGGACCGAAGAATTGCCCAATGTAGCATTAGAAGGTAAATAAATACGGGGACTTTCAAATATCTTTTTTTTTTCCGACATTTAAAGAATTCGAATATGTATTGTAGGTGCGGAAATCGTACTTTTTGTTTCTAGGATAAAAAATAAATAAAATAGTTTTAATAGGATTGTGTAAGCATTGTATCTTAACAATGTCATTCCAATTATTATAACGCACATTCCTTTACATGGACCATAACAAATATGAATTTATTACACGTATGATAGTAAACTCTTATCACTTCTCGGATTTTGATGTTTTTGCATTAGTTCTTTAAGTATATATTTATAAACAAAGGAAAAATGTAAGAAAAAAGTTTTTAAATTTAGAAATTAGACAATATGATGTAAAAATTACTTAATAAATTTAATTTATCAATTGTTGTCTCAACATCGGCGCTCTACATTTCTGAAATTCCATTTTATCAAATCAATAAAATGCTAATCAATTAAAATCGCAAACAAAAGAAAAAAAAAATTCATATATCAGAGAAATAAAAAAAAAATAAAAATAAAATTAAAATGACAATTAAAAAAAATGAAAAATTAAAAATGACAATATCGCTACTAAGTGCAAAACCGGGAAATCGAAACCCGTCGAAATCAATAAGTTTCAACCTTAATCGCAATGCGAAAAAAAAGAGAAGGTATATATTAAAATAAAGAAAACGATCATGCCTAGTTTTTAGCGTATACATAATGATTTTTATAAGAACGACCTGGTTGAAAAGTCTGCATTGATGATTTATTTATTCAAAAAAAAAAAAAAAAATTGACCAAGATCTACAGGTATGAAGATTGCATTTTAATATCTAACGAACCAGTACACTTATATACTTAATCAAGATGTCCTAGATCATTTCACTCTAATTAATAAATCTTACAAACATGATCAATATTGGTCCCTCTTCTTAGACCAGGTATAACCAGTTGTTCTAATGGTTATTCTCATACAGTTTAGTATTGATGATTGTTCAGTGAATCTTTACGATCAGAATCAAACAGGATAACCAGTTAGTCTGGTGGGAGCTAGTTTTCTAGTGAAGAATATTAGGCAGCAATTTTTATTTTTCTACATTTGTACCTGTCTTGGGATTTTCATATATTTTATGAATTTGATTTTTTATAATAAAATATTGCATCACCGCGTCTTAAAAAAAAAAATAATTACAAGAAAATAAAATTTAGTTTGTCAGATTTATCTCATTAAGACCTACTAAATGATTATATTTTTATGTTTCTAAAATCAATAGATAGCAAGAATATAAGTTTAAAAATTTAACTTTTTTTCATAATAATTTATCCTTTTTATCTTTAAAATATCAATAATTAATTACTTTTTTTTGAATTTTTACTTAGAAAATATCATAACTTTATTATAAAAATATTAGTTTTTAAATTAATTATTTTAAAAATGTTTAAAATATTATAAATAATTTTAATTATTAAATAAAATTGCATGCAAATTTGCCTGTATAACGCTTGAAGATATAAGTAAATTAGTAAATAAAAATTACATAGTTTATATTATCAAGACTAAAGATATTTCTTTTATAAAATTTTTTTAGTTACAGTACTGAGAATTTTAAATGCTATTATGACTACCATTGATAGACATATTAAAGGTTACCCTATATACATTTGTCCAGCTTGTCAAGACTTTGGTAAAGGTTGTGACTGAACACAAACTTCCATATATTATTTTTAAAAAAAAAATATTTGTAAACGCAGTTTGTAATTAAAAAAAGAGACTTTTCTTAGGCTAAAAGTAACGTCAAATAACATGTTTTTAACTCAGAAAACATAAAATTACTGATTGGTTCCTGATGATTTATGTTACACATACAGAAATATAAGGTTTTGATTTTTTATTTTTTTTATTTTTCACTTTGTCGTCGATTAAAACTTTCCTTTTTTTTTCATTTTTAAATTTTTTTTTTTTTTTTAGGTCAGTTCGGTTTCTTTATCGTGATGGAATAATCGTTTTTTAAAGTTTCTTCATCTGGCGACGAACTGTATATAGTGTTAAAAATAAAAATTTATGCCTAATCCAAAAAACGCCTAAAAAAGAGGTAATCAAAAAAGAAAACTAAAATGGTGTTGTCCACCCTAAAGTAATCGTCTTAAATAATATTAATAATAAAATTTTATGGGTCCAGCCCGAAATTAATGGATAAAAAAAAAAACTAACCGATGCATTTGAAAAGAATATTATTCATGATATACTAGAATAATCGCTACAACTTGTGAAAAAATTACTACATCAAAATATATTTATTTTTTAAATAAATATACAGTATATAAATCAAACTACCTAATAAGTATCCGACCCGAAAGGGTAACCTAAAGAGGTGCAAGATCGTGCGAACGCTGCGACGTCTCTATAATTTATGATAAAAATAAATAATTTTAGATTTCATAATTCAACTATAAGTTAAAATAAATTTTTTAATGTACCCTTTCAAAAAAATCAATTAACTTAATCTCCCGCTGAATCATGAATAGGCATCGACATACAAATTCATCGTTGGTAAAAAATTTACCCAGCACGCAAAAGGAAGCTCACCACCAACAACACCACCATTACCATCATCAGTAGTAGCAGCAGCAGCAAAGTAAAGAGGAGCACCATCACCACCACCACCACAATCAGCAGCAGCAGCAGCAATATCAAGAGGTATTTCTTTGATTTCTAGGCAAAGGTGGCCAATCATGAATAAAATGCTCCTATGATAAAGTCCATAGAAAATGAGTATTCTACTATCAAATATGTTTAATTTATATTTTTTTTTTAAAAAAAAAAATAAATGTCAGTTAGCTTTACCTCAAATTTTCGTCGTGTAGTGTTTTAATTTACAAATTAAAAATAAGAATGCATCATTAAGTAACTTCCAAGATGAATGATCTAATTGTAAAATTCTTTAATGCATAAGTGAATATTAGACTTGAAACTTAATAAAAAAAAAATTCAAAAAATTTAAAAAATTATATTTCATACCGAGATTATAGTCTTCGGTGATTTCTTTTGGGATTTCTTTTTTTATAATTGGAATACTTTCTTTTGCCCGTTTAAATTTACTGTGCGATAGAAGTTGGATTCCCTAAACTCTAACTCTAACTGCATTGTTTAAACATAGCAAGGCATTTGGCCCAATTGTCGTTGTTTATGTTTGAATTTAGGCATAAATCATGTATTTTCAAACATTTTGATGCATTTTTTCACAAAAAATTTTGATGAGAGAAAATATTTCTTTCAAAAAATATCTGGTTATTAAACTTTCAAATGAAATGAACAACACGCTCCTTTGACCTTCGGGTTCGGGAGCAAACCTTTTCCTATAATCCATTTTCATTAATGTAATAATTACAAATGTTTCAAAAAGAAAATAATTTAAAAAAAAAATCTTGATGTTGAATGAATTATAGTTACGATAATTAAAAAAAAAAAAAAAAATTCGTCAGTGTTAATTAAATGAAAGAATTATATCACTAAGTTCCACCGGCTGTATTTAAAAAAATAAATTTAGTAACAATTGCATCTTGATAAAATGGCTAGTTTATTTTGTCTTATTATCTTACCAAAACTTCGCACCTACTCTAAAAAAATTTCTTAAAACTTTTTAATCATACAAACCATTTACTGATAAGTAAATATATTTCGAACATTTTCGTAATAAACGTCATCGAATAGCCTTTAAATGACCCTTGATGGTTTGGTTGTTCTTCTGAGTAAGTTTAATATAAATCATGAAATTTTAAAGGTTGATTGCTTGATTTTGTTTGTCATAATTGTAAAACAAATGTAGATATCATTCGAGTTTGTAATTATTAAGGAAAAAGTTTTTTACTAGTGAATTTAAAAAATTTTTTTTGGAGTTGATATTGAATGCCTGCTGACATCTTGCCTCGGTGGTCGTAAACAAGGGCGTTACCTTTTACTCTCAACGCTTAGGGTACCACTTATGCGCCAGCACGTCATACCACATGGGTCATCGGTTTTGTTTCCAAGGGGCAGGGTTTTCTGTGGAATCTTTATATACACCTCGATAAGAAACTTGTTGTCATAACAGTTATCAATATATTGCATATTTTGGGAATCGTACCCGAGGATAGCTGGTTAGCAAATCTCACGCGCTATCCCACAACGACAATACATTAACAAGTGATTAAATATTCATATGACTGAATATTATTTCTTTTTTTCACCACTATTTTTTTAAATACGTGTAATTCAAAATGCTCTTTTTTCCTATTTTTTTTCAAAGCGTGTAAATTTAAAATTATATTTTTTACACTTGTAGTTGATTTATTATTTTCTTTATATACTTTCTTAAATTTCAAATAAAGCAGGTTATTTTTTAAAATATTTTCATATCATGGTTGCCGTTCAATAATAAAAGCAAATATTTAACAGTTGTGTTTCGTTAAGAAGATTCTTCTATAATATTAATATTACATACAATCTCAACGTTATATTTTTCTTCAAATTTTTAATATGCCTTCCTTATTTCATTAACTTAATCATTTCCACCGCTTTTCCTTCTACGCATTATCTATTACGCTCATTAATTTCTCGAGAAATGGCAATATTATAAAACTGAATTGGTGACTTTTACTTTATTTTCTCAACATGTTCTGTGAATTAGTATTAATGTAAAGGTAAATATTTTTATATTATAAGTATATTAATAGAAAATCTCTAGTGATTAATTTGATTAAGACCACTCTGGAAGCGAATTCCGTGATGCAAATACTTCGAGGTATATGCAATCATGGAAATGCTTAGTAATCTCCATAAAAGAAACTTTTTTTTTTTAAAGGTAATGATAAATTATAATAATTTGAACTACTTTTCAAATCAAAAAAAGATAAAGCGTTCCACTTAATTAGAAATTTTTTTGCAAGTAGGGTCGATTAATCTTACATGCTAAAATCTTCCAAATCATGATTAAGCAAAATGAAAAAATTGGTAAATGACTTTGAAAGTAAAATTTAGACGTCAAAAATATAAATAAAAGTTTACCAAACATATTTTCAAAATAAAATTAAGGTAAGGAAGTATCTAAAAGAACCATCCAAAAAGAATTAAGTATAAAGGATATTCGATCATGAATAACACACCCAAACATATCAATTTTTCTCAATATTAAATTCACAGATAAATATATATATTACTTATTTTTGTAGGACAACATGAAAATTGGACGGTATATTATCTCAACAGTGAAACATATTCAAAAGTGAATGTTTTGTGTGTGGCTGTTTTTCACGTTCCTATTGTTCCATCGGTTGGTTCAGTTGCCGTGCCAACTATTTAAGCATAGGTATAGAAGGTTCTAAGAAGATAACGTATAAGTTCCAGACTATGTTCAGGTATTAAGTGTTTCTTTTTTTTTAAAAAAAAAAATTATCTTTATTATTGTATAGAATCATTTATTTTTTAGAAATAACAAGTTACTAAAATTATTTTATCATTAAATTATCTCTTTGTAGTTATTCTTGGATTTATCAGAGAAGGAAAATTGAATAATTGATAATAGTTAAGTATTGGAGCATTTGAGCTTTGGTGGTGGAATTATCTAGAAAAAGTATTATTAAATTACTTTTTGTCCGAGGACAATCCATTACTACGCCAATGTCCTGCATATTGATTAACCAATAGAATTCTGCGTTGCTGGTCATGTGCGTTTCACAAAAATAGAACATTAAGAAAATTGAAAAAATTATAAATTTTTATTATAAGTCCTGTTATGCTTCGATTACCGTTCCCTAGTTTAATAGATTTCAAAATTCTTAAGTTCGGAGCCCAAAGTGATTACTTAATGACTTTCTATTATATAACCTACAAACAATTCTTTTTCAGTAAATAGTTAACAAAAAACAACAACACATTATTTTCAATTCAGCAAATACATCATCGGCGAAAGAATATTTTATTGAATTTTTTTTAAATAGACGTCTCATAAAACGAAAGGTGATTTCTGAAGAAATACCGTATATTTGTAAGCTCTTACGTTTTATATTTATTGCGGTTATCAACTGAATGTTGTCAATTAAGCAAAAGGACAATGGATAGCTATTTTCGAGAACATCATAGAATGGTTTGATCTAAATAAAATCTTTTTATTATTTCTAAATGAATTACTTACCATAAAAAGTTCTTGAATCATTGGTCCTTGGAAATAGGATTTAAAAGAAAATATTTATTGAAATTTTGTAGTTTAATTTATAAAGATATGCTTTATTATATATATATCATGTGACGTTTGTCATAATATTTTAAATCGCGTAATAAATTTTATCTAAATGATTTAAATTATATGAGAAGATGGCTAGGAAACCAGGTACCGAGAAATTTTATCGTCAAAAAACTAAAATGCAATAAAAATCTCAATATGTTAAGAAATTCCCGGAACCTGATTTTCCTAGCAATCAATATGATATAAATTTAAAATTATTTAATATTTGTTAGACAAATCTAAAAAATAAATTTTATACAAACAAAGAATCTCCTGATCATATAAATTTAAGTAATTCTTCTGAAAAAAAAAAAATTTTTTTTTTACTATTCTATTCTTTTACAAACATACGTTTCAAACATCAATGCAATTTTACAAAGCTAGCAGTTTGGTCAAAGCCATATCATCTATTTTCTTAGCCAATTTATATTTAAAATACATTTTATATTGTTACGTTAAATAGAATCTTCTTCCAACGAATTTCGAGATGGTAAAGACTTGGCTGAATATATGCCCCGATGATGATAAGTTTTCTCTGTAAAATGTAAGAAGTGTCCGTATTTAATCAGTGTAATTTTCTATCTCATTAGTAGATGAAACAACATCTCGAGGAAACTATGAAAAATTAAGTTTCAAGTCTATTTCTGAAATTGATTTGCGAAATAAATTCCTTTATTTATTGATATATTAATTCGAAAACTTTTCTTTATTATAATAAGTAAGATAAATGGAGAACTATAAATATTAAAAAAATAAATTTCTTTTAATTGAATATTATCTATTTATTATGTTAGAAAATAAATTAAAACTTATAACAACATTCTTCTAATAATACGCACAATTAATCGACACTAAATTTCATTCATGTTCGGGTTTACATTGTAATTGTTTAATATCACAATGGGGATTATGAGTTATATTCCAACCAGTACTTTTATCATTTGAACATATATCAGAGGTATCTCGAAGCAAGTTAAATTCCTTTATTTGGTTATCTGAGGCAGTTGTTACACAGCTATTAGTATCATTTCCTATTGTTGGACAATAAATAACGCCAAGACCTTCATTACAAGGTTGACCGCAAATTGAAGGTTTTGGGTCACATATTTCAACATTAGCGCTTATTATTGATACCGCCAAATTGTCATATGTACCGTTTTTAATAGTATTATATACGTCATCATAATTGGCAAGTATTTGATCATGATTCACCACTTGATTAGCAGTAAAACTATCTAATAATGACTTGTTTCCAGTAAAAAAATTATTAAGTAATGTATCTTCAAAATGAGATTGGAGACTATTACTTGCGGCTGATAGGTATGATGGAATATCTGTATAGTTTGTACCTGTGCCGGTAATTGATTGATAAACACTTTCCATTAAATTTGGAAGAAAGTATAAGTTCATCATGTTGGTCGTAAAGAATCCTAAATTATCCACCGTATCCCTCTTCGTGATCTCGTCGTCGAGCTTATTCAAAGCAGCAATGATTTGACCAAGATTCGGGTTTTCTGATTTTCCATAGAATTCTGCGATATACTCTATTGTAGACTTTTGAGTATATAATTTTAAGCAGCTCGATGTTTGATCGCATCCTTTATCAAGGCTATTTGCAATTTGAGCGACCTTACTTTTCATCGCTGCATCTCTCCATTCTACCGCTGCATTTTTGGCAGTTCCTTTAGCTGATGCTATAAAATCATCTGCTGCACCAATTTCGGCAGCAAGTTCGGAGATTTTGGTAAAGGATGGTTCCGCGCTCTCATTTACTTCATTTACTTCGTCAACTATAGGTCCCACTGTAATAGGAACAGATAAAGGAGCAATGCCAGCGACCATAGGAACAATATTTTTGAGCAAGTTACTTTTAAGCGTAGGTGGTTTCAATTCTGTTAGATCAGCGGCTTTAGTACTTAGTTCATTAAGGGCATCATGGAACCCTCGATGATGACTCTCCCAATGATTGAATAGCTTGTTTGCCGAATTAATCATGTGATATGTAGCAACATTATAACCATCAGATTTGAACGAGCTGCCTGAACCGAACTGAAGAGATGCAGCGTATGTTCCGACTTGATTACCAGTCAAATGATCGATGCATTCGGCTACATTATCTGTTTTGTCAATTGGAAATCCGGGTGCATCGGGGTGTTTACCTTCACTGCAATACTTTGCAGTTAGATAGGTTGGAAATATATGACCTGGGTTAGGTAGTTTATCCTGATATGTTATTTTAGGTGTCGGAATAAGTTTAAAAGTGTATTTACTTAAATTACAAATGTAGTTATCTTCTTTTTGATTGGTAAATGACGAAACGGAATGATCATCCCTGTTTACTTTCAACATAAAGCTGAATTGACAATCATAGGTACACCCCCACATAGTGACGTTTACAGTTGTTGAGGGTGACTCATGATTTATAGTTTGAATATCCTTGACCAAAAGGGACGACGAATAAGTAACGCCATCGTCGCCAATATGAACCGCCGCACGTTTAGAAGGTACGTCCTGGTCGCACATTTTAAAATCATGTTCTACGGTGATCCAATCAGCAAAAACTGCCAATGAAAATTGTAATAAGATGTATAAAATGGTTTTCTTCATGATTGAAATGATAAATTTTTTTCCTCTTTTGTCGAAAAATCAGGTAGACCTTATATACTGAATTTTATATTCGAAAAAATCACAAAGACCAAAATGCCCTTAGATCATTTCGGTATTCTAATTCATTTTAATTCATTTTTTTTAAATTCTGTATCGGGTCAAAATTAATTCTTGTCGATCTTTGAAAATAACTTTGCAGTCGATCTCTCTTGTAATAATTTTATTTCATAAATTTATAAACGGAATTTTACATCAGAATTAATTGATTATATTGTTAAATGAAAAAAATGAAAATAAGAAAGTGCAAAGTAAAAAACATTATTGATTTTGGAATTCCTGATACCTTTTTTCCTGAAAATCAATTTCAGTCACAACATTAACATAGAATCAAACCTCATATGCGCTCGTCCGAAATGTGTGACAGGTTACACCGATCGGATGACAAACATGGGTGTGACAAATATGCCAACACCTAACCAAAAAAAACTAAGTCCCCTGAAAGCATAATAAAAATCGAAACTTGATATCTCGTGACTAGGTGACAGATAAACATCACTCCTTCATAATATAGAAATAATCGGCGTAACTTGTCACGCATATGCAGATAATAATTGCAACAAAACAAAATAGCGTAGATGCGCTGAATTTTGAATTTAAGGTTAAATTTCTAATGGACGAATTAAACGCAACGTACTTAAAAATAAAATAAAAAAAGGTGGTCAGACCAGATGATCAAAGAAATCTGACATCCAAAACAATTGTCATAGTATTATTCTGCTAAGACTAGCACTCCTGTCCGTACGCAGCTTTAGGAAAGAAAAAAAAAAATAAATATATACCGACTTTGCCCACTTTTTCGACTTCTCGCTAGTAGAGGTTGGACCGGCCAAAAATTCTTTAACCGGATTAAAATTTTCGTTAACCGGGCAACTATGCTCATTACAATGAATAAGAATGTTAGTTTTTTCGTCTTTTATAAGATTTAAACATGTTATGTAAATTCCTGTAAAAAATCATAATTCAAATAAATATTCCATAAAATATATTAATAATCCAAAAATTCGACTTGGAATTTGCGCAAATTATTTCTCGACACGTTTGCGATCGTCAGACATTATTTGTAAGACCATGCCATGGAGGTAGCTTTTTACCTGATTTATGAGAAAGCTCCTTTCTGGAGAAAATTACAATTTAATTATTCACGTTGGAGAAGGCAAGAATTTTTCGCGTACTCATTGAATTTAGTGGCAAAGATCAAAATACTTTAATGGGCAACAATAAATGCAAGGGGTTACCAAATATTATTCCGGAAGTCTTTGAATTAATTATAAATTTTTTTTTAATTTATAATAAGACTTCCGATTCGAACTCACTTATGCCTATATTCAAATTATTCCACTCCATTGAAATAAAATCTACAAGAGATTAAAACGATTCATTTTATTTTATTTTTTTTTTTTTGAAAAATAACGAAATTTAATTTTTGTTGGACATCAATCATAATGAGCAAATCTACTTCTGGCCGACGATGTTTCAAGAAATTCTTGTGTCCTTTTCTTTCTCTTCAGATCGTATCATTTGTGTAGGTATCCGGTGATTCAGATTTATTTTTTATTATTATTTATTTTTGGTTTAGTGCTCGCACGGTTACTTCGGCACGCAGCAATAAAATATATATTTCTATGCAACTTTTTATTTTAGAAATTGCGCCTTCTTTTCTTTGGGTCGGAACACTTTTGCAATTATTTTTATTAATTATGGGTTGGATTCTTTATTGCCTCTGACAACTTTGTTTTTTCCACTTTCCTTTTTACATTTGATTATTAATTATTTTTATTCTTTTTAAGTTCTTTTTCGGAGGATTAGTTTCATCTGCTGCAGTGAGGCTTTTTATTTTTTTCGTAAATAGAGACAGCAAGGATTTTGATCTCAAGGTCGTTGAGTGAACTTTAATTCAGCAAATGGTAATGATTATTTAAGATATTTTTTCACGACGCATAATTTCGAAAATCAGGTGATGGAAATCCACAGAAGTATTACTGCGTCTATAGGACAGAGATTTCTGGTGAATGTCAAGAATAGCAATATGTCTGAAAAGCGTGCTTGGAACAACTAGCGGAAAATTCGATTAGCAATGAGATATTATTCGAGAACCTGATATACGCGTGATCTTGAAATCGGCAAGTATGATCGTATCACGAAGATCTGGATCACATGTGAACCGATATTTGCGGGAAAGTATAAGGAAATAATTTTGTCATGGACCGTGATGTGGATAATTTAACAGTTGTGCCACAGGGAATTTTCATTTCCGCTTCATATTCGTCTTGCCATATGTGTGATGATCGAAGTGGAATTTTCAGAAAGACAAGTTTGAATAGTATTTATGTATGAAACCAGTCAACGAATAATAAAACACTTACCTCATTAATTATCCTATATCCAAAAATCGAAAGTAACGTTCATAAGAATCATCACGTAAGCGTTAATTGATATTCCATACATTGCCTATATAAAAATAAAATAATTAGTCCAAATTGCTGAAATTATTAATCATGATAAATCCTATCTACTTATCTTTTGGCTAGAAATAACAACTCATCATCTCGAATTTCAACCTAACGGATTGGCTAGATCTGTCATAACCCTAATAATGCTGGAAGTTTTGAGAAAGAAATATACTACTGCTATTGTACGCCAACTTTGAATCGTGATATTTCATATTCCATCACCGGCGTGACTAAGTTTTTTTTCCCACGGGATGTGCTCGAAAAATTGATAGTGGATAATTGAGCAAATATCAAACATGTAATGTAATGTGATAATGTGGAACTAAATTAAATTCAATTTTTATCCCTTAGCTTCGCTTCATGTACGGACTTGCTACGTAAGTTTGGTTGACCTATACAAAACCACTTTATAAATGAAACTTTGAAGGCAAGGCGATTCTGTAATCTATTCGAATTATGACCAAAAATTACGATGAAATCATTCTTGATACAATGTACACTCCCTCCAAAAAATATCCGACCACCCGTCGATCATTGCAAATCCTAACATATTAAAATTTGAATTACGCCACAACTAATGCATATAAATAAAAAATTTTTTTTT
>CAJVPP010001524.1:0-19445 GCA_910592005.1 Funneliformis mosseae | reverse complement strand
TTTTTTATTGTTAGAAAGAATTTAAGAAAAAAATTTAAAAATTTTATTATTATTATTAAATTTTTTTTTATAAACTGATAAACTTGATCTTAGTAAAAAATCTATAATGCTGATAAATCCTTAATTTTTTATGATCAATATTAAATTTTTAAAATTGCAGACAAATTTGCTTGCAAAACTGTTAAAGGGATAAAGCTGATAATGATTTTAATTTACAAAAAGTAAATGAGAAATTTGATAAGTTTTATTATTTAATTTTATTTTCTTTTTAAAATTATTAATTATTTATTATATTTATAGCTTTATATTTAGGCATTTGGTTTAAAAAAATTACATTGGAGCAAAAAGAATCAAAAGTTTTATAAAATCAATTATTAAGATACTAAGATTAATCTGAGAAATAAAAAAATAACTAATTATACTAATCAAAAAATTATAGTATAAACACTAGAAACAATAAAAATTCAATCAGAAGATATTTAATTACAGTCTTATCATTATTAGAACTCTGAATTAGGTCAGGTTAACCTTTTTATCTGACTTGGCCTGACCTTAAAATTCAGGTCTTGTTAGTAGATTTTTAGGTTAATATTAAATCAAGTCAACAGGTCAAACTGATCTGATTTGATCTGACAAAATTTAGGTCAATCAATTATCATTCTTAAATGATATTTTATCGTTCAATTAGAATGATTTGTTATCATTCTTAAATGATAGTTTTATCATTTAAGAATGATGTTTAATCATTTGATAATGATATTTTATTATCTGAGAAAGATGTTTTTATTGTTTAAGAATGATAGATTTATAATTTAATCATAACAATTTATTATCTGAAAATGATAATTTTATCATCTAAAAATGATAATTTTATCATCTAAAAATGATAGTTTTATCATTCAAAAATGATGTTTTATTGTTCAATTAGAATGATTTATTATCATTTGAGAACAATGATTTTATTATTCTTGAACTATGATTTTATTATTCAAAAATGATTGTTTAATCATTCAATTAAAATGATTATTTATCATTTGAGAACAATATTTTATCATTTGAAAATAATGTTTTATCATTCAATTAGAACGATTTGTTATTATTTTTGAACGATAGTTTTATTATTCAAGAATAATGTTTTATTGTTTAATTAAAATGATGATTTATCATTTGAGAATAACAATTTTATCATTAAAAAATAATAGTTTTAACAATGATTTTAACGATATTTTTATCATTCAAAAATGATATTTTATCATTCAATTAGAATAGTTTGTTATCATTCTTAAATGATAATTTTATCATTTGAGTATAATTTTATTGCTCAAAAATTATAATTTATCATTTGAGAATGATGATTTTATCATTTAAAAATGATAGTTTTATTGTTCAAGAATAATGGTTTTATTATTCTTAAATAATAGTTTTATCATTTTTAAATGATAATTTTTCATTCTTAAATGATAGTTTTATCATTCTTGAATGATGATTTTATCATTCTTGAATGATGGTTTTTCATTTTTGAATGATAGTTTTATCATTTTTAAACGATAATTTTATCATTTGAGAATAATATTTTATTGTTTAATTAGAACAATTTGTTATCATTCTTGAATAATGATTTTATTGTTCAAAAATGATGATTTATTTAAGAACGATAGTTTTATCATTCAAGAATGATGATTTTATCATTTGAGAATGATGTTTATCATTCTAAAATGATAATTTTATTATTCAAAAATGATGGTTTTATTGTTCAAGAATGATGATTTATTGTTTAAGAATAATATTTTATTATTTAATTAGAATAATTTATTATCATTCTTGAATGATGATTTTATCATTCTTAAATGATGATTTTATCATTCTTAAATGAGGAATTTATCATTTAAGAATGATAGTTTTATTATTTAAGAATAATGGTTTTATCTTTTAAGAATGATAATTTTATCGTTTGAGAATGATAAAATCATCATTCAATTAGAATAATTCGTTATATTTGAGAATGATGATTTTATCATTTAAAAATGATAATTTATCGTTTAAGAATGATGATTTTAGCATTCAAAATGATGATTAATTATTCAAGAACAATGATTTTATTATTTAAAAATGATGATTTATTGTTTAAGAATAATGATTTTATCATTCAAAAATGATGATTTATCATTTAAAAATAATGTTTTATAATTCAATTAGGTCAGGTCAGATCAAATGAAAATTTAAATTAGGTTAGATTTTTATTTGACTTGATCTGATTCTCTCAATTTAGGTAACTTAATTGACTTGACCTGAACTGACCTGTTTGAAACTCTAATCATTATTATAAAGAAGAATTAGTCTCATATATATTACTAAATAATAATAAACAAATGGAAATAATTTCTAAAATGATAGACCATATATATGGAAATGTAGACCAATCAGGTATAATAAGTAAATCAATTATATTTAATTTAATGAATAAATTTACTATATTTTTTTATTTTTTTTTATAGATCAATTAATAACTCAAGACCAGTCAAAGAATAATATTATAGAAGATAAAGAATTTTAATAAGAAAATAGTGGATTTATAATTGCATCTAAATATAAATAAAGTTTAATGTTTTTATTATTATTAAGTAATGTTAAAATAAACTAAAGTTCTTCATAATCAACCACTTTTATAACAACTATTACAACCAATTAATATAAATTTCAATCAATTTAAATTGTTAGCAGAAGTTAGATTATTAAATCAGTTAAATGGAAAAATATATTTAACAAATTAATTGCTTCATTACAAATAATAAAAATAATATATATATTTTATGCAATATAACTAATAATGATAATAATTATATAATCATAATACTTTACCTGTTAAGTAATTTTTTACAGTGCAAATTTATTTAAACTTTGTCCATTGTATTATAAATTATAAGCTATTAAATAATAATAATACAATATCGATATATAATTATTTATTATATAATGTTATTAGTGATTTGATTTAAGAATCATTATTAATATTAAAGGTAAAAGAACAATTATAGAAAGTATTATTTTTTAAAAAAGCCATAAGTGAGAAATTATTTTCTATAAATTTACTTTTGATTATCAAGGTTTGTTGTACAAAACTGTTATGTTCAACAAAATTATTATTTTAGTTATCTTGGTGAATTTTTTGTGATTTTACAGATTATAAAGATTGGTTAATTTTTATAAAAAAATGCATAAATTAAAATGGTAAAATATAAACCTTGATAAAAAGAAAGAACCAAAGTGAAATTTTTGAGTTGATTTAATAAATTATCTAAAAAAAAAATTATTAAAATTTGTAATTTGATTAAAATAATTAAATTATAGAATAATTTATATTTATCAATTTTATTATATTATGTTACATTAGAAATAGTTTATATTAAATTTTTTGAACTAATTTCTTATAAAACTTCGTGAAGTCATTCATATATTGCTAATCCTTTGATAGTTTTATGTCTTAATAAAGCCATAACTTTTGGAACTAAACCATTTTGACTTTAAAATTGTAATACCAGTTTTTTATCCTGAATGATTACAAATAAAACGATCTTTAATATTGATACCAGTAGTTTTGCATATCACTCATAAATGAATGAAGACGATTTTGTCTAATGTGTGATTTCTTGAATCAGTTTCCAGTCCTTTGTGCTATATTAAAAAATAATAAAATTAGATTTTAATAAAATTAAAAGAATAATAAAATATTTACCATATTCTAAAAATTTGGCTGCAAATAAAACTACAAATCAGCGTCAACTGGTCTTTTTTTGAAATAATCATTGTAATCCTGTATTATATTAGGATTATTACTTGAGATATATAGAATATCAGCTTGTGCTTCAGATCGATTTATATTTCTCTGATTTGCTTTTGATTCATATAAACAAATAGTAAAACCACTATCATTCTTTTTCTTAAAATTGATGCTAATAATTTATAATGCTCGTCTTCTCTAAGCAATCAAAATATTGCATTTCTGAAATAAACACGATATAATAACCCTTCTGGTGTAGATTTATCCAATTGAGGATGTTTAAAATTATAGCAACTTCACTTTCACTTAAGGGAGAAGCAGCTCTTCGTTCACCTAGTTTCTGCCTTGCAAGTTGTTTAAATTTCCATTAATTACTTGCCATAACTTATAGAATTTCTCTTGATTTAATATATTTACTTGATGGATTACAGAATGTTCAGGTAAATGTCATGCAATAGCATAGACAGATTGTGCTTTATAATCTTTTCCATTAACTGTTCGTATTGCTACAATAAATTTAATGATTTGTTCTTCAAGTTTCTTTTCGTTATCAATTTCTTCAATTTTTCCATTTAAATTTATATCTTTTCGAAACTTTTCTAATTGTATAATTCAGCTATTGGTAGACTTATCAATTGAAGAACAACGGCTAGAACTAACTGTTGCTTATATTCTTTAATACTGGATTAACTGTATTTAAAAGTTGGCTAATAAAAATAAAATTTAAATATTGCTAAAAATTGTTTGAAAATAAATAGCTTTAAAGATAATATATACCTTTACAAATGGTTTTTGTTTTGCTTTTGGCATAATAAAAAATGTATAAATGGTAAAAGGAAGGGGGAAGAGGGAAGAGAAAAAAAAAGCAAATAAAATTTTATCATGATCAGGACCGAATAATTATATCGTAACTTCACATGTAATCTCTGATAACCCATGAAGTTACTATCAATAATATAATTGTTTAGCTCATATATAATAATGTTTAACCAATATAATTAAAAATGAAGGATAGCATTATTCGATATATTAACATTTAATCAACATGATCCTAATGGCTGCAATATAATAATATATATATATATTTTAACTATGAAAGATATAATAATATATAATCCATTATGCAAAACATTTTACTCATATTTGCCCTATCTTATTAGTATAAAGTTATGATTTAGAATTAATAGTGAAAATTTGTGAATTATATTGATTTATTATGTAAATTTTTATAAAATTGTAAAAGGTGGAATTTACTGTTATGACAGCCTTTTCATTTCAATTCTACAAATAATTGGCGAAATCTCCCAACAAACTAAAAATAAAAAGCAGTATATAAGTTTTATTAGTTATTGGAAATTTTGAAACGAATTTTTTTTTTTTTTGTAAAAAATACCTTCGAGTTTCTATTAGGAAAGAGTGTATTATAATTCCGTTTGAAATAATGTAAATAGGGTATTCGAATCTCAGTTTAATTTGAATCTCCTATCAATAAACGCAGCCAAATCTTAATTATTATTTAAACTATACTAAAGTAAAACGTATACGATATTAATAATTACTACCAACACGACACAATATTAAAATTTGTCGAAAGTTGTATTTCAATTATCAGATTCTTTTTAACTCCAATAAATTTTTAAATATCCATAATTTTAAGAAAAGAATTTTGAAAAGAACGGTCCGAATTTATGAGTATTAAAGTTGTGGGTAAAAGTTGTGGGTAGGTTGAATTGGTAAATTTCATGTATTATGAAAAATTTAAATAAAAAAATATTGGACACTACGATAATTGAATACAGACAATATTTGCGTAAAAATAGACTTTTGCTTCATTAAATTTACGTCAATTCTTCATAATTTATAAAGTTAATTCGTCACTTCAGGATACGCACGTCATGATAAGTAAATATAAAATAACTTTCGGAGTTAAATCAATGTACGTGTGTATTATGATCGTATAAAAAATCAATGAATTCTGAACATCTGTCTGATAGAAGAAACAAAGAAAAATTTTTTCCTTTTTTAATAAACGCTGAACTTAATGGCTTTATTCTCCTCCTAGAAGGCCTCCTAATCATCAGACACCTCCAATTCGAAGGAGAATTAAACTAAGTTCTTTTAATAAGAAGAATCAGGAGCCTTTGTGGGAGTTGCTATTATGTTTACCTTTTCGTTCTCACAAATTGTAGGTTGTGGTCTATTTACGCGAGAATAATCAATTTTGTATATTGCTGAAATATAATGAATTTTGTTAGTCGAGATTAAACTTTTTCTTTTAGTTAATAATTTATTAATATAGCTTTTTTTTAATAAGATACTTTTAAGTATTTTTTTTTTTTTTAAATTAATAATATTTAAATAATTTTTTTTTGCCTTGCTTGCATAAAATAAAAGTTTTAAAATGCTTGTTATTTCGACTTGTTTTCAATATTTATAATTAACTAAAATATTTAATTCTAAGTTGAAGACAGGATGATTGATGACTGAAAAATCCTAATAAATAATTGATCAAAAATTTGGATTTTTCGGATAATTTGATGATACTCTAATAAATGTTCGAAATTATTAAGGACTTCGGAACGGATAATGAGAATTTTAATTTTGCAAATGTGATGTCAAGACTCTAAAACAAAATGGGTACTAACAATTATTAAGATGAAACATGATACGGGCTAGTAAACTTTTATATTAAAGGAGCACGCATAAACTAAGTTTTGCAATATTATCAAGGGTAAGGCACTGACAAAAATATGACAAAGTACATGAGTTTACGCTTCAAAGGAAAAATAGATTTGGCTTTTTCTCGATTATTCTTGTCAAGTGATCAACATCCTGAAAACTTTGAATTTGAAAGAAAAAAAAAATTATCCATTGGGTGTTCATTTATTTTTTTCTTTGGATCAACTTCACTAGATGATCCTCCAAAGCATGATGTTTGTTCGTGAAGCTATTGTCCATATATTAATTTATAGTAATTATATTAACAGTTACCAAATCAATAATCGCTAATATATCTGATAGACCTATTGTATCGATATCGATTCGTGGTAATGTCATTCATGATTAAGAAATAAATACTATCAGCGATTATATTTTTCAAAAGGAACAATTATTTTGTACTTCAATGCAATCATATTTTCTCTTTAAAAAAGCAGATTGCATGATGGAATCATATTAAAAAAATTTATTTACTTTTTCCACATCTATATTAATAAATTTTACGTGGATTTTATTTTATTATTTATTCACAAATACAAATATATTTAATGAAATTTGTCGGAAAGTTGTTGATGGCAAAACCTAATTTTCGATAGGTGTCAAAATCGAAACTAACTTTGACTTTTCCAATTTTTTTTTTAAAGGCAAGATCGTGAAAGTTACGATGGGCGGAAAAGGCCATCAAAACCTTTAATATTAAAGTGAGAGTTTCCATTACCCATCAAAATAGAATTCCCTTGGGTACACCTTTTTGAATTTTAATTTATATACATCTTAATTTATTTAATTAATTAAATATTTAGAAGTCCGAATCACTATCTATGTCTGAAACAATCTCAAGATAAATTTTGCAAATTTAGTTACTGTTCGAAATCCGTCGAAATCCATCGAATTTGTCAAAACTATTTTGAAAAATTCGTCTTTTGTGAATAGCATAGCACATATAGAGTATTTTGTATATATAGACAATAAATATTAGTGCGGCGTCAGAATTGTCGCGTGCTTAAGAAACTTTACACACTACTCTACTTAAATTAATCTAAGAGACAATTAATAATTTTTTATTACAAAAGCGCCTATTATATTTAAAAAGCATATATTTGCTAATTCTTATAATTAAAATTCATTCACCCTTTATGAACTTAAAAATCTCCATTTCTTCGATGGTGAAATTATTTGTATCTAAAATGCTACATTCATAATGTGCTTGATTGCACGTACCAGCATTGTTATTGATAACCAAATCGCTATTGCCAAAATTTAATGGAATATTTTCATGATCAACTTCATATATTGCATTATCACTATTAACAACTCGACTAATTTTAACATTATTTAAATCTTTTCCATCACCTAAAGAAAAAATAAAACTTTCGGTAGTACTAGACCAATAATATTTAACTATATGATATGGTAGTTGAGGATCACAGTAATGCCAACCGAGAGGATTATAACCACCAATTATCGTATTATTCTCTTTAGATTTAATGATCACAATACATGCTCCCTTTCTGACACACCTTCTACGTACAGTTTTGATATCATAGCCGTCTCTACTACCACGATGAATAAGTTTAAAGTTATATTTACTATCCTTTGGAATTCTTGTATTAGAATTATTTCTTTGAATCCAGTTAACAAGGATAGACGCGTGTTTTGGTTTAATAATTAACGAATTTACAGTAATATTTCCGTGACGAGAAGCTAATGCATATTGTTTAGGTATAGTATTAACCATAATAAATGAAACAATATCTTCGAAGAGTGCTTCAGGTAACACTTTCCTAAAAGGCCATATATTTTTATGAAAATCTTTTGTAGAAATATCACAGAATCGAATGTGTGCAATAAATTGATTCAAAGTACTTTTTAAAGCCATAAAATCCTTTTCACTCCAATTTCTTAAATTATTCATCGTCTTTCCTTCCAATTCTAAAGTTTGAGCTATCCCCCACTTTACAAGATAATTCCATAATTCAATTTCATCAATATGTAAATCTTCTCTTTTAACTAATCCAAGTAGAATACTTTTATCTAATGTTGGAAAAGTTGGTGAATCAAAAAAAGGAACTGGATCATCACAAATCGTTTCTAAACAATAATTTTGGAGTTGTTTACAGCTTCCTAGTTTGAAAACCGTGTGAAGGACCTTGACAAAATTTTGTTGCAACCATTTGGTTTGATCTTTAATCAAATACTCTTGTACAGAAGTAACCAATTCATCAAGAAGTAATTCATCGGATACTAAAATAAGATCAAGAATATCAGAGCCAGTTTTTTCATTCAAATCAAGTTTACCAGCATACAAATATCTAAGAAATAAATAATAATTCAAAGGTTTGACAAGTTTAGTAAACACTTTCGTAATTTCAATTGTTGGTAATTTCATTTGTTGCCGACTATCAGATTAGAAAAAATTTAAGAAACTGTTATTACCTTATAATCATTCCAAAAGTTATTGGAGAAATATTAGGTTTGTTAAAGTTAATCACATTATCTTTCTTTTTAATCAAATTCTGCGAGAGAGCTCTTTTAAAATAAGGTGATCGAGACTTCAAGATAACCGAATGTGCATGAAACTCTTTGATATTTGAATTTTTTCCAACTCTAATAATGACGTCATAATCTTCTGCATCGTCAAGCAATTGAGAAAAATTATGAGATAATCTAGGAAAATATTCGAAGGCCATTTAAGAATTTCAAAGAAAAGAAATGAAAGAAGATTATTAAAGCTCATATTTCACAGAATTTATAGTGGTTACGCCACATTAATTAATTAGTTTTCTCACGTGATTCTGTGAATATAATTACCAGAAAAGTAAAAATTTCACACCCACGTGATCGGTGACATAATTATTTTTAATATTTTTCAAGATCTACATGCAGAATTACTTGTATAGGGTTTATATTAAGTATCGGCACGTGATAATTTTTATATGATGTAAAATTCCCTACGCGATAAAAATTTCTCCTACTGTAGTTTGTGATTAATACTATTATCAAAAATGAGAAATCGACAACGATATTGATTTAACATGATATCGAATTGACATGAATATTAGGCCTGTTCATTTCTGATCGTTCGGATTTTTGATCGGGTTTTTTTGAGTTGATAATTATTGGCTGGCGAAATTGTGTAACTCGATCAGCAATCCGATCTTTCCGAACAACAAAAAAGGTGTAATTTTTTTGGTTGATTGGTTTTTATTGAAATTTTTTGCCCTGATTTTGATCACATATTTGGTTTGGTTAACGGATTTTGCGATCAAAAATCCGAACCAACAGAAATGAACAGGCCTATTGTAACAATATTAAATCAATGGAATTGTGTTTGAGTAATGCAATACTTATTTTGATGGTTAACAATGTTGGCTTGGTACCTGTAAGCTTAAACGATTAATTTTTAATTCAATCCGTCGAATTAAATCCAAGACAATATCACAATCACGCCTATACGAAGACACGACAAAAGGCAAAAGTAAATGATTTTAAAGATTCCTTTATTTAACTCTTGGTTTATCCTAAAACCCTATCTCGAGTTACTTTTCAACTCAAGGGAAAATACAAGGTATTTATACAAAATAAAATATAATATAACAAATATAATATAAAAGATAAAATAAATAAATAAGATAAATATAAATTCTCTATTTACTAAGATTTAATTAACAAATATAACGATCATAGTAATTATAAATAATCTATCTAATATATTAAATAGATCAACGATGACCACTTCAGCAACTTGGTCTAATCTGTCCATTTCATCAACTTTGTTAATCATTTTGATCACATGACTATTTAAGGCGCAATCACAGATCACGGCTTCAACAAATAAATATTTTCATATTAAAAGACATATTTGATAACAATGATAAAATTATTGGTATTTGAAGTATTTTATAATTTTTTTAATAATGACAATTGAACTAAATAAATTCTAAACTTTAATCTCGCAGCACTTTTGGCAATCGCAGCATAACTTTGATACAAGTTTTTTTCTCTTCAATAATTAATAAAACAATTTAAAAAGTAAATGTATTAATTAATGTTAGTTCAAATGTTCATTAACCAAAACTATTACTAAGTTTATAAAATGTAGTAAAATTTAAAATATCTAAGATGCACCACATGACAATTTAAAAAGTAAACCTTCTCAACTATTTTTATACTTTTTTTCACTTAATTATTTAGTCCGATTAATATTAAAAAAAAAATTATTACAATGTGTATTTGTTAGTCCTAAATTTTTAAAGAAAATCATTTTTATAAACTTTCACATATTTTTGTGTCTGCCCTTTGGGAGGAAAAAGAAAAATATATTTTTTTTTCAATTTTTTTTTATCCTTGAAAATAATACTTACGGAGTTTCTTGAATATATTAAAGAAATAATAAAAGATATTAATATAATTAAAATTTAATCAATAAGGTTATGGGTAAACCTTAATCACATTTTGACAATACTAAAACATTTTCGTAAATAATTTAACAGGTTATGATAGTTTTTGGTAGTTTCAATTTATTTTTTGCATTTCAAATATATTTATCTATATCGTAATATTTTTTAGTGTAGGTAGTTATATGGGACCTTTGCCATAGAAAGGAGGAAATTGCCGGAAAAATCAATATTACTTTATATGAAAATATGATTTTTAGGTCAAAATATGTTCGGATCTAGCATTAACTCATTTTTATTTTTTTTCAGCCATTTCCCTGTCTTCTAATGAAAAAAGAGCTAATTTAATCATAATTTCAGCGTTCTGGCCTTCAATAATAGATACTATATAAAAGAAACATCATAATTAAGATTTATGCTGCGCATTTTTACTTGGAGATTATTTTAGAAATTCGGAAATAAATGAAAATATTTATAAAATATTTACACAAACTTTTCTTCAAAATTAAAAGTTTTAATAAACTAAATTCAAGTAAGATGTAACCGAAAGGGAATTATATTTTGAAGGTAATTGAAAATCTCATAGGATTTATAGATTTTGCCATCATCCATTAGTTTCGATTTCGACGTCTGTCAAAACCTTAGGATTTCGACAGGCAACTTTATTAATTATACAACATCTTACCAAAAGATAGAAATAATAAAAATTTTGCGTCCTTTTCTATGCTCATGAATTTTTTATTTTAAAAATTTTCAAATTTTTTCTTTGGGAAAAATAAGATGATTTTATTTTGCAATGTGTATATTTTGATTAATTTTTTTTTTAATTTTGCTTTACTTTTTTACTTTATATTTTATTAATCAAATTTCTTTTTTTAATTTTTTTTTAATTTTTTTTTTTACGATTTTTTTCGAGTTAGAACGCTTCAGGTTGCATAATTAAGGTTTTTTTTTTTTAGTTTAGTTTTAATTATTTAGATCATCTTTTACTACTTTGTCCAAATCTAACAATATAAAGCAATTTTGTGATATCGGGTTCTAATTATTACCTAGTTGTCAAATGTAAAATCAATACTTTGAAATCAACGGAACGAATCGTATAAGAAATTGTGTTTATAATAATTTATAGACACCTCCCAAAATTTATTAATGTTTTCGGTTAGGTTTTCGACATTTTGAAACTTTAGGGAAGATAAAAAAAAAATGACAATAAATTTATACAAACTGAAAACAACAGATATAAATACATTTGAACCATATACAGTCGCACTGGATATAATGAACCCTCAGTTCTGTAGGGTTTGGTTCGGTATTGTGCTCACTCTATATACCGAACTGTTCGGTATATAGAGTCTACCAATGATCATATTAGTAATATCGGGATTAGCATTTATATTATTCTGTATATTAAATTATTGCAAGCCCCAATACAATATTGGTGTGTAAGTTCAATATTAGGAAGACATGGATTTTGTGCAGTTGAAAGAATAACCCTGATATCAGAGTTCTTTAGACAAAATTTCTGTGTTCCCGGTGAAAAAAAAAGATTATTCAAGTTACGATAATATAATTTTATATTTTAATAAGTCACGTGATCGTTCGGTATATCAAATACGTGGCTAATATATTTGGTTTGGCCAACATAAGTTCGGATGCGGTATATGGCATTTTACTATATAATTTCAGTATATCCTGTGCAATTAATTATAAAAAAAAAAATCGTTACTGTACCACTTGGTTCGATATAACGAGATTTTGGTATAAACAGGTTCGTTATAACCAGTGGCAACTGTACCCACCTTTTACAGATTAAGCAATTTCATTATCACGCTCCTCACACCAGTGATGGCAAATGACCAGGTCATTTGATAATTTTGAAATGACCTCTGAATGACCAGCGAATGACCTAGTCATTTGAGTCATTTGAGGTCATTTGGGTCACTTGCCATCACTGCCTCACACAGATTCCCTTCTGCAATCTATTCAGGATCTCGTAATCCCATCGATAGTCGCAAACCCTCAATTCTTTTTTGCTGTAGTTATTTTATAAGAACCATGTGATTAAAATTTCTGAAGCAAAATATTTACTGCGAATAGCTGTAATTCATTAAAACAATCAATTTTGATAATAAAGCATTCTCAAAAGAACAATCAAATATCACGTAGAATCAGAAAATAAGAAAAGAACTGGAAAGAGATTAAAATGCATAATCTTGAATAGTTTTATTTTAGTTTTTGTTAAAAAGAAGATATTTTGTGAATAAAAGGTTCGACCGTGTATATTAACCGACAAATTTAATACACCAACAGCCATTGACTACATGTTAACTTATTTCTTTTTTGGAAATTTTATTTCAGGTCAGATATATTCTAAAACCTGAATAAAATTTTGTTCGTGTTTATTGATCCTTAATTCAAACACATAATAGCTTTACGATAGTTAGAATTCACTACTACAAAACCGAAGGCAGAAATGTATAAGGGCATTAAATTTATCTGATTGTAAAGTCTATGTTCGATCATTTAATTCAGCTAATAACTCAGTAAGTTAACATTTCACTGTTACTACTATTTCATTCAATAAAATGGAGAGTAACAATTGATTTTTATCTCCTACCTTCTTTTTAGTCTGTTCAAAATTCTTAATTCTTTTTTCCAAGTATTTTTTTTTGAATAGACCTGAAAACCATTTTACGAATAATTCTTTCGTTAAGGAATTATTATTGCTTGTAATTGTGAAGGATTTATATTAATGTTTTAAAATATTATTTATATAATTTAAGTCTTGATGTATTAATTATTCTTCTTAAAAGCAAAGTCTAACCTGCCTGTTTTTATAGACATTGACTTATAACAATGTTACGTAGAAAATGATTGACATAAACGACATTAAAATTTTAATTGAAAACTTTTGTTTCCTTTAATTTATAATATTGCCTCAACGTCGGCGATCTATTTGTCTAAATAAAAATGACACTACCATATCAAACACTAAAATAGTTAAATAAAAATGGATTCAAGGAAATAAAAATTTTTGAAAAGTTGACCTTAGCTTTAAAACAATATAATAACAGTTAATTTATTTTCAAGTTAATATGAGTTGTCGAAATGACGCAGTTTCTGTATGATTTCTCATTTAGAAGCGAAAAAAAAATTATAAATGAAAATCATCAATAAAGAACAATTTAATTTCTTCTTCTCACCTTTTCAAATGAAATGACATTTCAAAAATATTTTACGGTGATATAGAAATACCTTCATTCGTGCATTAGTCAATCGAATTTTATGGCTGGTTGCAATTCCCATGCTTTGGAGGATCCTTTTTCCGTTATGACCAATAGGTTATTCTTGATACTTATTTGCATTACTTAAGTCAAGAAGATAAAGAAAAATTAAAAGGAACATCAATCACCCACATTTAAATACATTTATTTAATTATTCTGGATTTATTAAAGTATTTTATATAACAGGAGTCGAAATACATATTGTCAGTTGGGTAAATAATCGTTTTATTCCTAGACTATTTCGAGCAATAAATTCAAAGAAAATAACTTTCATGAATATTTAGAGATTTTATTATTTGAAAATCATGATCATTTTTAAACTTCCTCTGGTTTAATTTTTAACATTACATACTAAAAAGTTTTATCGGATGTTGATTTCTACTTATCCTGTGCGAAGATCAGCTATTAAATGTAAGTATTTAACTCTAACCGTATCTTTATATAAATTACTAATAAATGCATCTTTTCAATTTACGATCTTTAGTTTAGCGCTTTCAACATTATAGAAAGTTTACGTGTCCTTTTATCGTATTTATGAACTACCAATCGACCAACTATTTTTGAAATTTATGATCGAATACAAATAAGTGTTCGATAGTGTCTTGTGGATTTTTTTTTTATATCTAATCTTCATGATATGTTAATTTTTATTTAGATTGGTTTAGAATATGAGCATACATGGAAGAAGATAATAATGTAAATATTTGCTTCATGTGGAAGATTTATCTTTGTTGGAGTTAACATTTTTATTTTATTCTTTTACCAATAATATTATTTAAAATTACATCATTCTCATCTTTAATATTTTTATTTCTATATCAGTAATAGCTGGTGTATTATTGACGTTATATTAAGACTATTTCTTTAGCATAACAAAATAAAGCTTTGTTTCCATTTTTTTGTTTATAGTAACCCAAATTTAACCGTGGATCAAGTACTTTGCAGAAACCCGGTGTTTAGTCTCTAATCAGTTACAGGATCTACACAAATTAGTCTGAAATTCGCGTCGATTACGTAACTGAATGTTATTTCTCGTCACGAAATGTGTAATGTAGTCAATAAGGTTTAATTCATATTGTCAATCAATACAAATTTCGCAAACTTAAAAAACTTAATTTTGTTTTGTTAATTATAAACGTGCACGATAAACTATAAATAATGTAATTAATAAAAATTTTATAATGTAAATATAAAATAATAATAATAAACAAACTTAGACAATTATGAGTAAGAATAAATCATTTTTTCAGCATGCTAATTTGAAATTATCAAATACATTTTCATAATCAATTTTCCAAACCCAATATTCAAGTTGAAATTGTGCATCAATATTATTATTTTCAGCTGCTTTTTTATAATATTCATAAGCCTTAACTTCATCTTTTTCAATGCCTATTCCTAATCTATAAAATTGTGCTAAAATATATTGTGCCATAACATCCTCCTTTTCAGCTGCTATTTTGTAAAACTTAAATGCCTTTACTTTATTTATTTCAATTCCAATTCCAAATTCATAACAGTATCCAAGTTGAAATTGTGCATCAATATCATCATTTTTAGCTGCTTTTTTATAATATTTAAAAGCTTTAACTTCATCTTTTTCAGTACTTATTCCTAACCTATATAATTGAGCTAAATTATATTGTGCAATAACATTATCATTATTAGCTGCTAACTCATATAACATAAATGCCTTTTTATTATTAATATCAGTTCCAATCCCATAATAATAACAATATCCAAGTTGAAATTGTGCTTTATTATATCCTTTTCAGCTGCTTTTTTATAATATTCAAAAGCTTTTACCTCATCTTTTTCAATATCTTCTCCATTCTTATAAATTGTGCTAAATTATATTGTGCAATAACATCACCTTTTTCAGCTGCTATTATAAATAATTTATATGCTTTTTTTTTATTTATATCAGTTCCAATCCCATAATAATAGCAATATCCAAGTTGAAATTGTGCATCAATATTATTATTTTCAGCTGCTTTCTTATAATATTTAAAAGCTTTAACTTCATTTTTGTCAGTACCTATTCCTAATCTATAAAATTGTGCTAAATTATAAAATGAAATAATAATCCCTTTTTTAGCTAATATTTCATAAAAATTAAATGCTTTTACTAAATTAATTTCAGTTCCAATTCCATTATAATAGCAATATCCAAGTTGAAATTGTGCATCAATATAATCATTTTCAGCTGCTTTTTTATAATATTCAAAAGCTTTAACTTCATCTTTTTTAGTACCTATTCCTAATTCATAAAATTGTGCTAAAATATATTGTGCAATAACTACACCTTTTTCTGCTACTATTTTATATAATTCAAATGCTTTATATTTATTAATTACAGTTCCAATTCCAAAGTTATAACAATATCCAAGTTGAAATTGTGCATCAATATCATAATTTTCAGCTGCTTTTTTATAATATTCAAAAGCTTTAACTTCATCTTTTTCAACACCTATTCCTAATCTATAACAATTACCAATATTATATTGAGCAATAATATGTTCATTTTCAGCTGCTTTTTTGTAATATTCAAAAGCTTTAACTTCATCTTTTTCAGTTCCAATTCCATAATTATAACAATATCCAAGATGACATTGTGCTTCATTGTAATTTTGTTCTGCAACTATATTAAATAATTCAAAAGCTTTAATTTTATTAATTTCAGTTCCAATTCCAAAATCATAACAATATTCAAGTTGAAATTGTGCATCAATATCATTATTTTTAGCTGCTTTTTTATAATATATAAAAGCTTTAGCTTCATCTTTCTCAATACCTATTCCTAATCTATAACAATTACCAATATTATATTGAGCAATGATATGCCCTTTTTCAGCTGCTTTTTTATAATATTTAAAAGCTTTAACTTCATCTTTTTCAGTTCCAATTTCAAAGCTATAACAATATCCAAGTTGAAATTGTGCATCAATATCATTATTTTTAGCTGCCTTTTTATAATAATTAAAAGCTTTAACTTCATCTTTTTCAACACCCATTCCTAATCTATAACAATTACCAATATTATATTGAGCAATGGTATGCTCATTTTCAGCTGCTTTTTTATAATATTCAAAAGCTTTAACTTCATTTTTTTCAGTTCCAATTCCATAATTATAACAATATCCTAGTTGACATTGTGCTTCATTATAATTTTGTTCTTCAACTATATTAAATAATTCAAAAGCTTTAACTTCATTTTTTTCAGTACCTATTCCTAATGTATAAAATTGTGCTAAATTATATTGAGCTTCTATATGCTCTTTTTTAGCTGCTAAATTATAAAATTCAAATGCTTTTTCTTTAGTAATTTCAGTTCCAATTCCATTTAAATAACAATATCCAAATTGAAATTGTGCTTCAACATCACCTTTTTCAGCTGTTATTTTATAAAACTTAAATGCAATACCCAAGTTGAAATTGTGCATTTAAGTATCCTTGATCGGCTGATTTTTTGAAAAATTCAAAAGCTTTTCTTTCATGTTTTATTACGCCTTTGCCATCTTTAAAACAATTTCCTAAATTTTATTGCCATTTTTTGCTGCTTTTTGAAAATAAGAATATGCTTTTTCATAGTTTTTTTTTATTCCAATACCAATATAATTATTAATTCCGATTTGTCTTAATCCTTCAAAATAAACAACTTTGTAAAGTTTTTCATTTCTTTTCTTTTTAAGAAATATTTTTTTATTATAATCTTTCTCTAAAGTATATTTTGCAATAATATTTCCATTATATGCTGCTTTTTCATACCAATAACAAGCTTGCACTTTATCTATTTCTGTTCCAATTCCATTAAAAAAACAATTTCCAAGTTGATATTGCGCATCAGAGATTTCATCATTTGCTAATATTTTATAATATTCAATAGCTTTAAATTCATCCTTTATAACTATATTCCCCAACCTATAGCAATCTGCCAAGTAAAGTTTTGCGACCATATTTCCATTATTAGCCGCTTCTTTATACCAAAATATTGATTTTGTTTTATTAGGTTGTATTCCGATACCAAATTCAAAACAATATCCTAGATAAAATTGTCCAATAATACTTCCATTTTCTACAGATTTTTGATAATACTCAAAGGCTAATTCATGATTTTTTTCGGTTCCATATCCTTCATAATAGCATTTAGCAAGATAAAATTGCGCAATTGAGTAGTTATCGTTTGCTGCTTTTAAAAATAATGCAAATGCTTTACTACTATCTTCATCTATATCAATATGATGATAATAAAAAAATCCAAGGAACCACATATATTGCAGTTTATTTTGATTTTTGATAAGCCAAGTTATAAGATTATTTATGGACTGATTTAATTTTAATAACGGCTTTTTAATGAGATTTTCAATTTGATCAAATGAGAAGATGTCTTCTTTAAGTTTTTTAATTATATAATCAATTAACTTATCAATAATATTATTAATTGTATTGTTATATATTAACTCTAATGAATCCATTGAACTTATTGATGAATTTGCAATTTGAAAAGACGGATTTGATAAATTAATTTTAGCTTCAGTTATTTCTAAAGATTTTCGTTTTAACAAACGTGAATTGCTTTAGATTTAATATTTTTAAATTGATCGAATAATTCATCTAATATCAAATCATCATTATCAATCTTTATTTCACTTGATACATCAGATTTAAGGCTAGATTCATCATACGTTGATGGATTGCCTTTTTTTTCATGATTTACTTCAGGAGAAGCCATTTTTTTAAGCATTGAGACAACCTCTTTTGTATTTGGGCGTTTTTCTGGTTCATAATTCTAACATTCTAATAATGTAAATAAGATAAATTAAAAAAAAATAAAAAAAAATTTTACTGAAACATTAATACTATATTACTTACTTTCATAAAGGATACTATACATAAATGGAGTGCCATCAAGTATTTCCTCTCTTTTACCACCTACGATACTTAAGGATAAACTTACATCATAATCTATACCGTTAAATGGTCTACGTCCACTTGAAATTTGCCACAGCAAGACTCCAATACTATAGACATCAGATTTTTTATTCATTACATAGCTCTTATTTTGATTATCTAAACATTTTGGGTCCATATAAGGTATTACGCCAAAATTACTTGCGTTGTTTGAAGCTTCAGCGATTTTTCTTGATAAACCAAAGTCTGCTATCCTGATGCTTTTCTGATGTATAAGTATATTATTTGCATGCTGTGATTAAAAGAAAGTTAAACCAACGACGTTGTAAAATATAAATTATTACACACAAATAAAT
>CAJVPP010001523.1:0-19452 GCA_910592005.1 Funneliformis mosseae | reverse complement strand
TCTATATCAAATCTATTCTTACATTTTAAATTTATAATATTTTTGCGAGCAATTGATTATTTTGGCTCTAATTTTACCATTATTATTGGTGTAGCTAAAAGGATATTCTCTTTCTTACTGATCTTATTGTTTATTTTAATTGGCTTTGCACATGCGTTTTTCATTATTTTGACTCCAAATAAGGATTACAATTTGATTGAACCTTCCAATAATGACGATCCAAATAATCCCTGGAATCTTGTTACGAAATATCAATCAGTTTCAAATGGCAAAATTCTTTCAGAAACAGCTTTTATACAACAACCTGATTCTAATTCAAATCAATTTACCACTTATATAACCTCAATCTTGGCCATGTATTTGTTTTTAACCGGAGATTCATCATCACTTAGCTCATGGACATATCAGGAAAATACATTTTTGACAGTGTTGTTAATTTTGTTTTCATTCTTGGTTGTAATCTATCTAATGAATTTATTCATTGGATTGCTTAATTTGGAAATTGAAGTAAATAGAACGCATTTCCTGTTTAAACTACAAAAAGCAAAAGTTTTGGCTGAAATTGAACTTTTTTATCTGCTTCCAAATCAACGAAGGTGGAAGAATTGGTTTCCGGATACGATGTAAGTAATCTATAATCGATTGCATATTTTTCATTAAAAAGATATAATCTTAATTTTTTTTATTTAAATAGCTTCTATGAGATGCCAATTGAAGAGGTTCAACAAAAAATTCTAGATATAGACAATAATTCAGCATTGAGTAGTAATGCAATATATATTTCTGACAAATTGAGAGAGTTGGCTGACTTGAAAGTTCCTAATCAAAGTAAAGTTGATTGTGTAGATTTAATAAACAAGATGAAAGCTGACTATGAAACTTTATTAAAAAAGACAAAAACTGACAATGAAACTTTTTTAGAAAAGGCGAAAATTGATTATGAAACTTTATTAAAAAAGACGAAAACTGATAATGAAGATTTGATAAGCAGATTTATGACCAATGATGATTGGAATAGTTCTAAACAAGAATTTTTGTCTGAAATTAAAAACCTTTTATTAATTGATAAAAATGTTGACAAAAAAAGAAGCAACGATAATCAAGATACTGTAATGTAAAAAGTTGACAAAACAATAAATAAATTTTTTTTTGAATTAATAAATATTTTTGCATAACATATCTTAAAAACATTTATATGAATAAAGGGAAAATCAAAATAGGTATTAGCTTTCACATGTAATTTAGCTGGCTGGAAAATGCATAATTAATTATTACCTGCATAAAAAAGTTTTGAGTTGTGTGACCTCGTGTGTTAAAATTTCGTTTTCGCTAAAAAGTAAATCCGTTTACCATTTTAGGATGACAACGAATTTGTCTAGGGCCTTTTCAATATCACGTCACGTATTAGTAGTAACGGATAAAATTTCCGGGTCTGTGATCATCAGAAACTAATGTTTCATTAATATTTAATTTTTTTCTAATTTATTAATAAATATCATTTAAGTTGGCAAATATAATTTTCCCTAAAAATATTTTGAATTTGAAAAGAGATTTTAAATTATTTTATAAAAGGAACTAATTTTTGTTCTATTTTTTATTGTTATATTTTATTCTATTTACTTTATTCTTTTTTTTTGCTATCGATCTATTTCTTTTTATTGTTCTATATTTTTTTATCATTCTATTTTATCATTCTATTTTTTATTTTTCTATTATTCTATTTGTTTTATTGTTCGTTTTTTCTATCGATCTATTTCTTTTTATTGTTCTATATTTTTTTTATCATTCTATTTTATCATTGTTCTATTATTCTATTTTATTGTTCATTTTTTCTATCGATTTATTTCTTTTTATTGTTCTATTTTTTTTTTTTATCATTCTATCTATTATTCTATTATTTTTATTGTTCTATTTTATTCTATTTATTTTATCGTTCTTTTTTTTTGTTATTCTTTTTTTATTTTGTTAATATATTTGTAAATGAAAATTTTTTATTTTGGATTCTAAATTTTAAAGATCAGTTCAAAAAGCCATGGTATGTCTATTAGTTAGCATTTTTTATTGTAAAATTATAAATTGGTAAATAAAAGTTTATATTTTCAAATAAATTTATTAATAATAGCAAAATACTAATTTAAAATAATATAAATAAAGGTATTGTCTTAATCGTTAGCATTTTATACAAACAATTTCATTATTATTTACTATTTAAATTTTACTAATTTACTGCCTTTTTCATTAGACGAAACTCATCAAATTTTATGAGGAACATTTAGTTCAAAAGGTATTTTGACTATAGAATATTGAGCAAAGGACATATTAGCTAAACAATAAATGGTTATTCAACTAAAATGATTATAATTATTAAGCTCTTCATAAATTATGCTCATTATATTGCATTCTATCCATTATTATTTGCTCTGAAGATTCCTATTCATCTTTATTTCTCTCTATTAAATTATATAAAACCAATGAAATTTCTATTAAATCAGTTACTATTTTAGTATTTTTAGTCCATAATTCTTTTGATAATTAGAGTCTATTCTTTAAATAACCAAATGCCTGTTCTATTACAATTTAGAATTTACTATATTTTAATTGAATTCATTTTGTCTATTTCTAAGACTATAGCAAGTTTTTTTTCTATTAAGCCTTTTTTCTTAATAAAATAAAAAATATGAAATTTATAATATTATTTTTTATACTAATTGTCTTATTCTTAAAGTTTTTCAAAACTTAATATCATTATAATAATTTTAGATATATATTTATAATTTAAAATAATTAGTTTAAATGATAAGAAATAATAAATATAATTAAAGTTTTATTATATAAAGATCAATGACTTTAAAAAAATTGATATTTATTTTTCTGATTCAAAGAAAATAAAGCAGAACAAGCGAAATTTAATGATTTTGTTGATAAATAAGATGATTGAATTATTAAATTTAACCGTCATATTATTAGGTCCTAACCGGGTCTGGCTTCTGTTCTGCAGCAATCCAACCGTATAATTTAGTGAAAAATAAAATCAAAAAAAAAACTTACCTATGCATACAACTCAAAATTAATGAAATAAACTTTTATCGATACATCATAAAAAGAAATGATGCTAGATCCTAATAGAAATCGTTTGATCAGTACGCCCTGAACCTGAAATTAAAAAATAACCAAAAAATAATAATTTCAAAGCTTTAAAACTCCTTGCCATGTCATGTTCAAAGTTTACTTGTAAGAAATTTCCAATTTTCCGAAGAATTATCTATTGCTATTTTTTTTAACAAAAAAATAATTTCCCAATTCGATGATATTTGTTTTTCTTACAAAAATTTCATTTTAATAATATTAAGATTAAATACCGTTACATTCACATTGATTGGCCATAAATAAATACATGAATAGCGGTTTTTTATTGGATTATATCATGGAAGAGTTTAATTAGTGTCAATGACTTTATAAAAATAATCTAATTGATTAATTAATATTCAATTCAAATATCAAACATCTCATACTCGGTTATTTTTCATTGTACTTTTTACATTCATCTAATTAAACAAGTTGCTTCGGTGACGCTTTAATTATCGTACTTACGTTTTTCAAAAGAAATCTTTCTTCGGATTAGCAGATACTTTCATTAATTTAATTTTCAGTTGTTATTTTAATTATGCACTAATACATTTAAATGTCCAGGCATCTTAAACCCTTCCTTAGTAATGCGAATGTTGATTAATTTTGTTGAAACCTAATAATTGGATAAATTGCTATTTCAAAGCAAATTGCGAAGAAAAGATATTCCGAGATATTGTGTGAAATTAGATTAGGCCAAGTACCGATATGTTTAAATGTGGAAACCTGCTGCGCCTAATAAAATTTTGTTTTCGTAAATGGAAATAAATTTTTGATTGGTTAGAAAAGTATAACGAAGATAAAAATGAAGTACGGTTGTCGTAAACAATTTTTTTTTTATTGGCCTGAATTAAAGGTTTAATTATAAACTTCATTAACTTTCATTTATAATATCATCGACTTTTCGTGAGTGGAGCTATCAATTATAATTTTTGAAAATAAAAGGACGATTAATTATTGATTTTTTATTAGTGAAGTGACCCGACCCGTGCCGATCGAAAACTTTGCCAGACACGGGTATGGATAACGGTAAATTTCAATTTAAGAAAGTTGAAAAGCGACGATCACAAAAGTTGATCCGCGCCGTAAAGAGACAAGATTATTACCTCAATAATTAGACATACATTAGATTAAAATAATCTATCTGAAATGATTTTTGCGACGTTTCCCCTGCATATTAACAGATAAGAAACAAAGAAAAAAAAAATAACTAGGCGTATATTAGTGTCAGGTTAAAATTTTTCACACGTACGTCAGTCATCCTGTAAACAATCTCATCTCTTTTTAATAAACAATGAAATATGGTTAATCTTAAGATATTAGTTACATCACATTTAAGGAAACCCGATCATTACACGTGTAAATAATCAAAATAGATTGACGATTTGGTTTTGTAATATAAATAGACTCGAGACTTTTTACTGACATTTAACTTTTTAATTTCCTTATTAATATTGGTATAAAATCATATAAAGACCTTCTACATCATCAACACGATATCTTTCAAGGTGATTTCTTATAAAACTTAGAGAATTAAGTTAAATAATTGGCGATATCTACCTACTTCCGGGCGCTACATATCAATGCAGAAGCTTAGCTTATCATGTTACATTTTTTTTTTTAATTCTAATAAATGCGAATTCACATGTTTATTCGGATTCTCTTTTTAATGCGAATGATTAATCATGCAATTTGGTATGAATCATAAGAAGTACTTTGTAATGTAACAAATTTAGAATATGATATGTGTTGATATGATCAATGCTGTTATGTGAACATATTTAGAAAATGACATGAGTTGATATGATCAATCAGTGCTGTTATGTGAACGTACATAATTTCAGCCGCACAGAGGAAGCTTTATAAATACGATACGATATCCTTGAGCTTTTTTTCTACAACACATTTCTTTTCTAAAATGAATTACCAACTAAGTTCTTAAGGCAAGCAAATTATGATAGAATTATTGCCCCCGATATGAATTATGTGCGGCGTCTTATTGCTCGAGTGTTACCCGGCAGAATTTCTTGAAGAATGACGGGTAAAAAATTACTGAAAAGAAACGTGATCCGTGAGGCCAATAGATTACAGATTATTCAACGAATAATAATTAATCTGGCGACAGACCATTATTGGCAGCTTTTGCCAATATTTCAGCGAAATAAATTCACAACTTTAGCAAATCATGTAAATAGCATGAATCCAAACTATACTGTTCATAGGGATACACTTGATAGAATTTCTCAAATACCTGAACGACAGGAAACAAATAATGAATTTGAGGACATGTTTTTTCACGGAACTAGCTTTTCTTGATGAAAATTTTTCTGGTAAAAACTTGTTTAGAGTTTATCGATTACCCTTTTATTCTTTTTATTACCTATCAAAAAAATTTAAAATCCGACAATTTCTCGATTCCATGATATTAATTCCTAACCTTTTTTTTCTCTTTAAAATAAGATAATTCAGTTTCCTTTTCTAATCTAGAACTTTACTATTTAATTATTTACTTTTCCTTCCATCAACGCGCTTAGTTTCATATCATTATTCTCTAAATCCTATCATTCCTTGATTCATCTAATTATTTTCATATTGAGATATTGATCAAATAATTTCACCTATTAATGTTATAAAGTCACCTAAGTTAACATAATTTCGACTCGTCGACTATCTTTAAATATTAACACACTAAATTAGAAAATATAGAACTCCACTTTTATAAATTCGAATCATTACAAATGAGAAATCTTTTATACCCTTAAATCCTAATCGAAACTTCAAAACCATAGGAATTAGCTTAAGATGGTGGTTACCGAAATATTATTATTTACTAAATACAACATATTCCCGGAAATGAAAGATAAAATGCTACATTTTATATCGATGACGCTTTATTTTTATTTTCATTTATATTTTTTTGAAAATTAACAAATTCTATAACTTATAATCGTATATTATTAATATCAAAGTGATTTGTATTTGCATTAAGCAAGTATTATGAATTAAAAAATGTCTAAACCTCATTTAAAGATTCAAATTTTTTTTGATGAATATTATTACAAATTCCAATGAAAAAATAATTAAAATTAAACAAAATTGTAAAGCAAAGGAAGCAACGATAAAACTATGTAAAAAATAAGAAACAAAGATAGTGATGTAATAACATGTGAAATAATTAAAATAATTACACGGCCATATATGATTATTACGCTTTGTCCGTGGAGTAATTTGTCTCGGAAAGAGTTTATTAAAACTTCGACCATGATTTTACAATATAAGTTATTACTTATTAAAATACATTAAAAAAGTTTGATGTGTTAATTATTTATTAATTATTATATACTTAATTAAATTCTATTTACTATTAATATTAAATATAAATGAACAATTAATAAATGTATTTTCTTTAAAAATACGTTGGAAGTGAGAGATCAGTTGTTATTAATTGACTATCAATTAAATTCTTTTGTGCAGAATCGTTTTGCAATTCTAAATATATGAAAGTTAGTTTCTTTATAAAATATGTAACGATAAAATAAATAAATAAAGAACCTTGATTATATGCATTAAAGATCAATTTCATTTTCAATTTCTTCAATTTTTCCATTAAATTTACACGATATCGTTCTAACAGTATAACCCAATTTTTATCAATTGAAATAATTGAAATACAATTAATAATTGCTTATATATTACTATCACTAGGTTCATTATATTTAAAATTGACTAAATAATAAAATAATTTTTTTATTATAAAAAAGGTTTTAAAAAGTTTTTATTTGGATTTTGGCAAAAAAAAAAATGCGGTTGTATTGAGATTAAATGATATAAAACGAGAAAGAAAAAAGAATAATATTTAAAATAATATTTTATAATAATCAGGGGGCCGAATAATTATATCGATAACTTCACGGGTAATCGCCGATGACTCCACAGTTACTATAGCAATGCATTGATTGGTGGATTTTGCCACTTCGTGGTGAAGTTACTATCAATTATTAAGCAAAAATAATGAAAGCTTATGTTTTGTAAACACAAATCTTTGAGGTAATAAGATGCGAGATATTTGTAATAGAGATATCCTATTGATTTTGTACACGATGCTTCGACATATAATTTCGATTTATATTATTTACGATTTACTACTAAAGTTGTGAATTGATTTCGTTGAGAAATTGTTAAAAGCTTCCTCATATGGTTCGTTTAGATTTATAATTATGTCGAAAATAACGTCATGAATTATTTATTATCTCACGTCAACCTTAGAGTTCCAATATCCCTTAAAGGATCTGCGCAATTTGTATTAAAAACATTTTTCACTTTTCAAATAATCAAACTTTATCTGACGTGTTTGTCAGTTACAGGACCACCATCAAGGTTATTTGAACGGTCCGGCATTCCACAACGTTTTACAAATAAAGTGTTTCCTTATTATGCGGACTTTGAAAATATATTTATTTGTATTTTTTCTATTTTATGTATTTTTTTAGTATTTTCTTGCAATTGCTTTCGCTTTTGTTAAGAATTTGATGTAGTTTGAATAAACGAGTTAGTACAATTAAGATGTATGCATTTCTATTTTGTTAAGAACTAAATTTTGAATGAGCAAAATTAAATTTTGACGTTTTATACATTATGATAACGATATGTAAATTTTATTCGTTCGACGTTTATGGTAAATTTTTAATTTACTGTTTAAGATTAATTAACCAAAACTATTGATATCCTTGTGATTATCGTATTGAATTGCCAAAGTTAGCTTGGGTTGATTAGTAATGCATGATTGCCGCATTTGAATATTTGCCAAGCATTAACGAAAAATTCTTTAAGAAAAAAATTCCTTAAATGCGAATCTTTAATTCACAGACCATACATTCTCTTTGGAATTATTTTGTATAGATTACCTATTAAAGAATTTTCCGTCATTCTTTTTTGCAGTAAATAAGAAAAATAAAAAACTTAATTTTTACAAAACAAACTGCAATGCATAAATGACGATTTTCGATCGATCGATTAGAAAATATAATTCGTTATCTTAATTATCACTTCCATTTACGGCGGTTTCCCTTTGGGTGGAAAAGCTTATTATTCGTCTCAAAAAAAAATAATTCTTTCCCTAAATGGTGTTTCTGGCTAATTTGTCCAAAAATTTTATAATTAATATTAAAAAAAAATTTAAATTAATAAATAATATTTTTACAATAAATTTCATGATGATTTAATTAAGGACAGCAAAATTTCTAAACTGTTTAATAACCGGTCAAACTTTACATCTACTTTGCTGAAACCTCCGATTTAGCAACTTTACTGCTGCTAGCATGTGACCTTCATGTGACCATAAGGTCACGTGCGTGAGCGTCATCGGCTAGTTACTACCTAATTACTTCACATCGGCTATAAAGATGCAATGAAGAGATTGATTGTTTTATTTTTGTATTTTTTTTTCATTTTTTAAATTTTTATTTTGTAATTTTTTTATAATTGTAAATCTTAATACAATAAAATAAAGGATAAATTACTGTTGATCATAAATCATAAATAAAAATTTTAACCTTCATTTTTTCACCTGCCAGAAGTCAAATTTAATTTACCATTTCTGAGTTCCTTGTGACAACATAATTTAAATGGCAACAGTTTAGACCTTTAAAAATTGATAATTTAATTTATTCTGAACGTTCTCATTACACAGTTATTGTACATGTTTTAAAAAACCATCACAATAAATGATACTAATTTTTTTTACTTAGATAAAATGATTTGCACATGTATGACTGACATCTCAAATCTTTTTTAGTTTCGCTCTTGTATTAATCTTGCTGCATGCAGGTGTTTGCGTTGAATGTGAAAAATATAAAAATATATATAGGTTTTTTTAATAAAAAAAATATCTTTAGTATGAGAGGTTTCAGGTAGGTTAAAAATGTATCTGAAAAGTTTAAGATTTTTTAAATTTCTAAATTTACTATTTAATTTATCTGAACAAAGTATAAAAATAAAATGTTAGCAATTTAATAACAACTAGTTTGGTATATCCAAAATGATCATTTCGGACATTAACGAATTTAGGTTACACACTGGAATACTCCGAAAATAATAATAATAATAATAATAAATTGATATAATTTCGGAAATATTTTTCTATTATTAACAAAAATGGAACTTACGAAAAATGAGACATTTGACCCAACCCCAAATTTAAAATCTAGCCCTGTGCAAATTTTGTTTATTTCATTCAATGAAAATGACAAATGCAATTATTGTGGACTTGAATTTTCTAAGTCAATTGATGATTACAAATATTGTAAAAGTTGCTTAACTTTGTACATTAAGTATTTAAAATTTATACTTGGATGTTCGTATAGGTACAAATATCACTCAGTGAAGTTAACATGAACCAAGAAATTCAGATTTTTTGACGTATGATATACAAAAATGTTGTTTAAATTGCTTGGAAATTTTATATTTTAGACAAGCTATTTATAGACGTAAAGAATTCGAAATAAATGGGATAGATTCGTTGTGTGTCGTCTATGTTGTAAAAGGTTATTTATAATGATAGTTACTTAATTTCTAATGGATAGACAAAATCAACAGTTATTGAAAAATTAATTCCAATATGTTATTTGCCATGGTGGGATGCAAGTAGCTCTTGTATAAACTGTGAAAAAAAACTAAATTTGTAACAGATTGTCAAAAGTGGTGTTCATATTGTTTTATAATATATGTCGGATGTAGATATTGCTTAACGACATATATCATATTTGGAATTACCGATCAATCTCAGTGTAGGAAATGTTAAAGAGTAGTATCAATCACTATTGATGTCTCAAAAGTTGTTAGTGGAAATTCTATTATAGATGAATTTATCTATTACACAAAGTTTAACAGCAGTAGCAAAATTGCTCATCATATTAATTTTCATAATTCTCACGAAATTGTTTGGAAGGTTTGAATATACTTAAATTTTTAATTTTCGTTAAGGTAGATTTGATGTTTGTGGAGTTCGTAAAGCTAATGATACATGAATTTACTTTTATACTATTTAATGACTTTTAATCATTTTATTTAAATTTAAATAGAATAAAAAGTATATAAAATGTTATTAGTATTATTATTAAACTTTGATCAACTTTAATAATGCTTACTGTATTAAAAAAAACTAAATAAAAAATTAAATTAGGAAAATTAATTTAATTAATAATGTTTTTAAAAATTCAGTTTTATATTTTATTTATCATAATGAAATTTTAAAGTTTAATTGAAGTGGTTACGCAATCAATTATTTAATGCTAAACGAAGGATGAAGTCCCCGCAAACCGCAAACTCTAGTTCTAAATATTAATATAGTAAAATCGTATATATGAAATGTTAAGTTGTTGTATATTTATTTTTTTTCATCAACATATTGCCTAATAAATAATTTTTTAAATTTCAATAAGTTTAATGATTTGTCTTTTGAGAATCCTAGAAACCTTTGGCAAAGGATTATCAATTTTACCAATGTAAGAAAAGTATCAAAATCACCAGCACCATCACTACGAAGGAAGCATTATCACTACCGAAGGAACCACCTTAATGTATTACCACTATCAAATGAATTTCTACTTTATTACTTTCGAAATCTTCCTGTAATCAATATATAATTGTGAAATAAATGTGCTTTTAAGAAAATAAATATTTTCTGTTCTATAATCTAATGACGATAACAAATGTCTAGAATATTTCAACAAGTATTATGTTTCGAAATCACTTGACTATCCACGCTCTTAAGTCCTCTTTCTTGTGATTGTAATCTTATTCTCCTTTGTATGTATAACTTACCAGATACGTTCATTTTTAGTAAATCCTGGTTAATTCGACAATTGCGATAAACTAATTTAATTCGGTAAAATTCCGAAATTGGCAAATATAGAAAGCAAAATATAATACAGTTAACTAAAGTATTTCATAACAAAATTGTGATTTTTATTGCATATTAGTTCTTGATGTTATTAGATTAAAATGCATTAAGCTCTTAATTTTAGTCAAAAATTTCTCGGAACCTGATTTTCCTAGAAACCCTCCCATATGTTATGTAGATTACAAATAAATATTTTTATTTGAAATAAACATAAATATTTGATGAAATTAAAAAATATATATTACATTAAATGCGATTTATTTATTTTTTATTAACTTGAAATACCTCATAATCATCTACTTGAAAATTTTTTTTGGAATATCAACTTGTGAATAAGCGTATGGATTGTTAGCATACCAAATATTATGATAGCAACAAATATCAACATCATTACCAAAATATGGGCCATGATTTGGATTACAATATACAGCACAGCATGTTGAGAATGATATGCCAATTGTACATTTACAGTTTGAAGGTTTGTTCTATTTACGAATGAGAATATATAACTATCTTTGGTGGTTGTCCATTGTTTATTTCCTTCCCACCCAAATGGATTATAACCTCCTACTATTTGTTCCGTTCCGTTAATTTTATTACAGCGCCTTTATTCATTTTTGATGATGATATTCTGCAAATGTATACCATCCTACTAGTACGATAAAGCAATTTAAAACTATAAAACTTGTCATTATTTCTTTCTTACCAATCCATCCAGTAAATATAGCAAAATTCCGAGAGTTAACTAGAATTGAATCACATTTTGACTGTCTAAGTGTTGTATATTAATTTAATATCTGGTGCCGAAGAATATGTTATATGTCAATAATCAAATCCTTCTTCTCTAAAAGGAAGTGTTTTTTCAAGAAAATCTCAGGTTGTCATATGATGAATCTAACCCGTACCTCCTTTATTTGTGAGAATTTGGAAAGCATTTTGGATCTTGGAATTCATTCGTAAACCCATTATCGGTGGCATAGTAACCAAATTTAGGACTAATTTCTCCAGTTGTGATAACATATAAAGGACTAATTAAAGGAAATATATCTATGGAGAGTTCTTTCCATAAAGGTAGTTTCTTCATTGCTCATGCTTTGAGGTCTTTAGAATAAATGGTTCTGAGCAAAACCCCATTTAATTAAACTATTCCAAATATCAACTTCATCCAGACTGAAATCATCTCGTTTAAAAAGGTATTCCAATAAAGATGCTTTTATATTGAAAAATTATCAGAATTAAAAAGCTTTTCCGGTTCTTCACAAATTTTTTCAAAATAAAATTCTGCAATTTCGCGAAAGATTCTTGTTATTAAATTGTTTCAAGAAATCCTATAGGATTATTTTATAAAACTCTTTAATAATCTTTAATTTCAGGAACTAAAGATTGGAGATTAAGTGCATTTGCCGCTTTTAAGAGTTTAATATTTCAGTTCCTTCTAATTTCATCATGTTAAAGTTTGTTAGTCCGGAACGAAGTGAAGGACTATATATGTACAGTCCAAGGTTACACGAGGTGTCCCGTTGTCCGCCCGCTCAATAATTGAGTCAATGTTTATTGACTCTTGCAATTGCGCAAAAGTTTGGATAAACTTCCGGACTTAACAACGGGTCCCCGTTTCCCTAGTATAACTTTAATTCTTAATAAAATATTGTCCCTATAGCCACTCAATTATAATTTTTAAAATTTATAAATTCAAATCTATCTATATATAAACAATACAATCACAAAAAATATACCTAATGAATAAGATAAGTTTAAAGTATATAATAAGTTACAAAAAGTCAAAATTCTTTGATTTTGCATTTCCAATTGGCAGAAAAACGTTCATTGGATTATCCAAAGAGGCTGATTCTGATGAAAATATTACGGATGGACTTAAAAACATAATTTTATCATGAGAATGTTTTATTCACTTTTATTTAAAAGTTTTTTTTTAAAATCGAGTTATGTACATGATTTACGAGGGTGGCGCTATAGGTTGGGCAGATTTTTTATATTAAGCGATTTCCTACTATATAGTTACTGTAATTTGTCTTATAATGAATTCTTTAAAATCGACTCTTTATAACACAATGTTAAATTTTTTTTTTAAAAAATGAAAGTTCAAAAAAAAATAGAATAGTAAATATAAATTAATAAATTAAATCTTACCATTCAACTGGAAATAAAATTAGGGTTTCCAAAAAAAAAAAATGTATTTTATAATTATTGATGATTAATAAATGAATTACATGGTGGAAGGTTATACTTTGCAAACAGTTTTCGTTTATTATAAAACTTGGATTAATTCACCTACAGCATTAGAGTAGAAATTGAAAAAATCTAGAAAATGACAGCAATACTTTTCTCGGTTTACAATAAATATAAAGAATTTGATAATACAAATTTTACCATCTTGATAAATATATTAAAATTATGTCTATTTTATTATTCCCCTATAACAAATGTAGGGACTTTGTAACAAATGATATATAAAAACTTATGCAAACATCCATCATAAATTAAAGAAACTTCGTTTGCCTCAAGAAAGACTGAAAAAGAGATTTGACGATGGGTCTTGACAACATAGATTTCAAACAAAGTATTCAACTGCAAGTAATTCAACCATCACAATTTGGAGCAGTCGTTGCGTCAAATTATTTTTTTTTTTGTTTTTGAATATGTAAAAAATTGCTACGCCAATATTATGAAAAGTATTTAATATCCACAAAGAATGTTGAAAAGCTCATACCATTTTATATGCGTTAATTGAATCAACAAATTTACAATTTTTGTTGCTGGAAATTTTTATTTCCGCTAATTATTATATAACTTAAAAAGGTTAGATCGAGCGATAGGTGTTATTTTTTCATTGAATTTTTTTTTTTTTAGGTAATTTTTTCGCTTCAAATTTCAGGCGTATTCTTTTTTTATATTCTTTTTTTGATATCATCATTTATTTAATTATATGGGATGGTGTTGGAACTTTGAGTTACACCTCAGGCATACTAGTTAATTTAAAACAACAAGGTTGTTAAAGTTAAAATGCAAATAAAAAATGCAACGTTATACTGTATAGGAAAATAAGATAACATGTAGAAATATATACAAATAAATACATAAATATGATACCTCGATGTGATATTTCAATACTTGTATGTTCTTAAAAAAATAAAAATAAAAAAGAATTTCGTCGTCTCGTGAATAATATAACATAAAATAAAGCAAACGAAAAACGTGTTTCAAGAACGTAAATGAAAAGATATATTCGTTATCGCGTAATTCTAAAAACAAAGTAATTTTCATTTATGTATATGTATATTACGTCATAGCAAAAAAAGCTATCATGTTTTTCTAAAATTTTTTTTTTTGACTCGTAAATTTTTTATAAATCAAATAAACTATTAGGTAAATACAGATTTCCTCGTGAATCAATGATCGGGATGGCATATTGTTTGTTCTATAAAGTATTTATTATAAAAGTTTCAAAGGATGTTATTTAAGATATTCTGACACATACGTATTTACTATATAATTATGTTATATTATATTATTCACACTTTTTTTTAACAAAAAATATTACTAAAACGATTACTGCTTTCATTGTAAAGTGAATTGTTTTTAGGTTTATCACGTGTTTAAATCAGAGCTTTTTTTTTTCTTAAAAATTTCAAAAAAATTGCCTAACGAGGAGGAAACCAAAAAAATACTACGTAAGATGCCAAGCGGCTACTCGCCACTTGCTTCAACAACTGCAACACTGCAACAGTATTATTTAAATAAAACTGCCTAAACATGGAAACCAAAAAAACTACTACGCTAGAAAGTGCCAAGCGGTTACTCGCCGCTTGTGTCAACAACATCAACAATATAACAGCCAGCAACGCAACAGCAATAACAATAACAACCACCACATCACCATCAACAACCCCATCATATGAACCGTTACGAGATAAAATATAGAAACGTCGAAGCAAGAATCTGAAAAAATTATTTTACGACACACCACAGCTCAATACAAGCTGAAATAAATCCCCTCACTTACTCACTCACTCTCTTTAATTATGTTTTTTTTTTTGCTTTTTTTTTGCTTTAGTTGTTTTTATCTTACGGTATATATAAACATTTATTTTTAATATTTTTTTTTTTTTTCTTGAGGAACGGGACTTTAAGTCCACACATTTATTTTGAGTAGCGAAGCCCAGTTCGTATCAAATATCGTCTGGACACAATCATTATTTTTTGCTGTGAAGGAACTGACGTTCTCGTTGTGCAGCTTAGGTACTATTTGTAATTAACAGTGTGTAGGGTTTTTAAAAAAATTAAACGTGAAAATTTACTTAGAATTTTCTCGTTTATTAATTCTTTTATTTTTAATAAAATTTTTTCAATTATTAATTTAATTAAATCGTAAAATATTAATGTGTTAAAAAAACGATAATTACTTAATAATTTTTTAATGTTATAAAATATAAATCGTTTTTATATACTATTGATTACAGCAGCAGCAATAACAACAACAACAGAATGATCGAAGACCGCGAAAGATCTCTCGTTCTACGAAAGTGTATTTACAGAAGACAAAAATGATATGGTGTTATATTTGAAGAAGAGAACTCTGTGAGCGGTGATCATTCAGGAGGTAAAAGAAACATCCGTCCTACGAGCTGCTCTCCTAGATGAAAATGAGCAGCTAGAGATTTTACAAGATAAGCTACTGTACCTTTAAAATTTGATATTAAGCTTATTTCTATAATTACTATAAAATTTATAATATTTTATTTGTTTAGAGGACAAAGAAAAAGGTGGGAAGACGAATTAACTATAAAAGTATGTGTTTAATTATTTTTTTAACAATAATTAATTATTGTTACATTGAATATAATTTCGCCCGGAGACACCATAATTTCGATAATTTTGACGATGCTAGATTGTTAGGATGTCAGGTTGGCAGGAAGATAAAATGGCAGGATGACAGTCTGTCATAATAAATTTTTTTTTTTTTATAAATACGGGCTGGAAATCCTTAAAACAAATCAATATACCACGCTCGTCCCTTCTTGTATTTTCCTTGAAATACCTTCTTTAGTTCCCGTCAAAGTAATATCGATAGGAATATTATTTCTTTTTAGCCACAGCAATTACATTTTCTTGTTAAGCCTATTGTTTATTAGTTGTTTATTAGGCCAAATGGTTAAATAAATGTTTATTCAAATAATAAACAATCAAATAAATAGATTAAATAATTTTTCACTTATCAAAACCACAATACTATTAAAGCAAATTGTGAAGTCATATAAAGAGTGCAAAGGAAATTTCCAGCTGAATTGGAGTTTTGCACTCTTGTGAAATTATGTTGCCTCTGCACGAAAAAATGGCAATATTCCTAAAATTCATTGATTGTTTGATCACAAATATTAATTCCTTAAAAACGCTACTAAAATAGTTAACCGCATTAATAGTCTGTATTGATGCAAATGGATGATGTATACTGAATATTAATTATTTAAATAAAAGTTGTTACTATAATTTTCATCATTTTAAAAAATATTAACCTGTGTTTAATATAAAATGTATATATAAAATCTGTCTGATATCGCTTTCAGCAGGAACTGTATCATAATAAAAATATTTATATTGTTAATCATTATTTATTGTATAAAATATTATATATTTATTACTATTTAGTAAATTTTTTAATTGATATAATTATTATGATTTATAAAAACGCCTATTAATTATTAATTAAAATTAGTATTTTACACTGGTCGAAATAGTCCAAATCGGTTAAAAATTAGATGGCTGATTTTAGGCTGATTTAGATACTATTTACAGCTGACTTGGCATATTTGCTGATAGATGCTGATTGACTCCAATCGGACATAGCTATTCAGCATCAATTCAGAACTTAAATTCAATCATAAATCAGCCTAAAATTGGCCTCAATTTGACAACAATTCAGACGCTGATCGATACCAATTGACTTCAATCAGATAAGCAATTCAACTATAAAATCAGCCTAAAATTGGCCTCAATTCAATATCAATTCAGCAACAATTCAGAAGTTGATTGACACCAATCGTCTCCAATCAGACAAGCAATTCAACTATAAATCAGCCTAAAATTCGCCTCAATTAAGCATTAATTTGACAATAATTCAGACACTGGATTGATGCCAATCAACTCTAATTGGATAAGCAATTTAGCATCAATAAGCATATAAAATCAGTACATTTTATTTATTAAATATATCAAATATTAAAATTTTATTAAAAATAAAAATCTAATATAAATTTTCAAAAATATAAAAATATAACAAAAAAATCACTAAAATCTACTGATTAATTTCCTATTAAAAATAGAAAAATAAATAATAAAATACGATCCATTTCCTTTCAAAATCTCCTTAAATCATCCTAAATATAGATAAATAAATAATATATGATAAAAATATGATCTATTTCTTTTGAAATCACCCAAAAAACGTAAAAATAATAAATATAAAATGTAAAAAATAGAAAAATCAACCCAAAATTGCCCGAAAATTCATCATTTGCCATTGTCCATTATGGGATCATCATTTTTTTTAACAGTAAATAAATCTCCCTTCCAACTTCGGTATATTCCTCAGTTTCAGTTACATATTCTTTTGCAGTTATAACTCCTACTTCAACCTCAGTATCGTAAACCATACCAGCTTGTGTTTTATATAACCACTTTGGAGTATTGTAGAGATATGGCCAGTTATAATGCTGCACATCATCATTGTATTTTCTCTTTCGTTTAATTTGAGATGATGATGTTGCAGCAGCATAAGATCAAGTACTTTTCTCAACAAATTTTTCAGCTAAAAAAAAAATAATTAGTAGAATATACTAAATAAATTTGAAATATGCTAAATTAGATAAAGAAAATAATAAACCTCAGCCAATTACCAAGAATAATCATATATAGCGATAACAGATCTATGATGATTTTCTTCATCTATTTCGCTGATTTCTAGTAAATGGTACAAGCAATCACTAAAAATTCAGAGTAAAGGTCACTTTTTGTATTTCGCAATTTGTTAGTTATTTTTTTTAAACAAATACTTTGTGGCCTTTACTCACCAAGCTGTTTTCTAATAAATAATAAATAATATTAAATTATTGATTTAAATAGATCCAAATTCAAAATATATTCTATTTGCTTACTTCATGTACTCAATTATTATTATGAATTCATCACAACTCTGAATGGCCCTTTCCACTTTTCTTAATTCTTTGAGCTGACTGATGTGACTTATGGAGGGTTTTCAGCCAGTTCATAAGTTGATCAACAGAAGGCCTAAAATTTGGAGCCAAAACTTTTATAATTCTGAAATCAGACTATAACGTAATGCAGCATTTTTCTCACTATTGAAAGGTTCATCATAGTCTAAATCATTTTTTGAGCTGATGGTTTTCAAAACTGTTTTCATTTCAGCCTAAATACAAAAAACGGGAAAAAAATCAGCTAAAAATTTAAATTATTTAAACATAAATTCAAATATATCCTAGCTTCTTTATGTTAGCCTCTTCTATTGTTGAATTATTATCATCTTTAGAATTGTTTTGCATTGATTCTAATTCATTATCAATATAATATATTGGCATATTTTCCTTTGATTTTGACGACAATTTTCCAATTTTTCTTCATTTTGCAGGAGGATTGGTATTAGACTGCTTCAATAATCTGAACAGTCATAATCTCTTAAATTAGTCAAGTCTTAAATGTTAAAAAAAAAATTAGTTATTATAAATATAAGATATTATTATATGAATTTTTACCTTTCCTGTAAATCTTCATTTTTCTTGCTGAATTCCTCATTTATTTTAGCAAAAAATTAGTTTTCCCTCAAGAGATCAGAATTTTGTCGCTCTAATTTCTCGATTCTCTTGGTAAATTTGTCAAAATTTTTTTAACATTTAATTCTTTATATAGGAATAAAGAAAATATATTATTAATTATAAAATAATGAATGGAAATAAATCAAAAATAATATATCTGTTTCTAAATTGTTTAAATTATTAAAATCTTAAATTCAGCTCCAGCTAAAATACTTGCCATTGATTGTCTCAAAATTTTAATAGGAGCTGAATTTTCCTATATCTTTTTACATTTCTTTTAAATTTACTTCTATAATTTAAAAAGTTATTTAGTATTAATATAAATATAGTATATTATGATTAATATATACTTTGAAAAAATTGGCTCATTCTCAATCAATATTGTATAAACGCCTTTTTGTTTTTTCTATTATAGAAAAGTAAATAATCAGGTTATTATTTAAAAAATTAGCTGGTTGATTATTAAATTCAACTTATATTTTGGCTCTTCATTGACTAATTTTTCATTAGTGGCATTTTATTAGTATTATTGTTAATTATATTTCTATTATAGAAAAGCAAAAAAATCAGTTTATCATT
>CAJVPP010001522.1:0-19455 GCA_910592005.1 Funneliformis mosseae | reverse complement strand
AGTTAGTTGGTTATGTATTTTTTAAATAAAAAAAAAATTTTGAATTTACTTACTTGTAGCCGGAGTTAGAGGCAGTCGGATACTTATGACCGCTACTGTATCTCAACAGATTTGTTTCACATTATTTTTACAATTTAACCTCCCTGTATCAGAGATTAATACAGAATTTCAGTAATGCTCTTTTACAAATATCTAATGAAACAAACATACTTGGAAGATCCTTTCATCTATGTACCCTTCAACTTCAACAAAAGGAATAGCTCTTTAAGAACCCTCTGATTTATTGACCATTCATAAAAACAACACAATCTGATGATTGGCTCCTTTCTCTTCTATGTGACCTCAAAATCATGAAATTCAAACTTAATGTACCTTCAACTTTATTCAATAGAATTCTAGGAGGAGATTTCCCGATTTCTGAATTTTTTAACTATGAATACAAAAAGCATGCTCATAGGCTATAAAAGTTTTCCATACTTTTCATGAGTAACTCACCAACTACCAAGGAAACTATATGTTCACATTTTATGATCTGAACATTATCACCAATCCTATTACCCGTAGTTTTCAAACTGCAATTTGGTTTAAAGTCATAGAATCGAATCTAAATCCAGATTAAGACAGATTACTTTTGCCTGCATTTAATTTTAACACAAGTCTTGCTATGGCTACTCCATCATCCCTCCTTCTTACTCTCATCAAACATCCAAATATGCAGTTGGTTAGTATAATACAGTCAATTACTTCATCATTAGAAGAATTATAAAAATTGACCATGATACTATACATCTAAGACACTATATACCATCAGTTGGATCTGACAATATGACAATCCTCGAACCTTATGTCTATTGCCGCTTTCATCAGAATGCAGCTACTAAATTCAGAAGGCATTACAACAGTTGTTGTTTCATGTTACCTATCTCCCTTTATGCAAAAATTCCTATGTCAAATGGAAATGACTGTATCGACTGACTCCATAGTGTTCTTTTCAACGGTGTACTTTATGAACTTGCCCTAACATGTTTTCTGAAAAATAACAACCAAAGTTTATTTGTAGTCCTAAGAAGCTTTGTTGCGCCTTCCTTTAATAACGTATTTGACAAATATCTGTCATCTCCTTTTAATTCTCAGTTATTAATCTTATCTTGTTCTTTTTTTTCTTCTTCTGTTCTGGAATTTTACACAAATAGATCTTTGCAAGATTTAGGTCTTCCTACGATAAGAATGGGTATTGCCTAGCTTCAAACTCACCAAAGTTTACCAATGATTTCCTTTTCTTCTGCTTTTACATCTCCTTTTTCTTTCTCGTCATTACCTGAATTCGTAGCTATCTTTACTGCCTTACTTACAGCCTCCCTCCTACAACGTTACCTTTTATACTGATTCAGCAATTATCATCTTCCAGTTTAACAAATATAAGTTCCTTCTCACCAAAGCTTCCACTGTTCGCCCTGCTCTCAAAATTAATAATACTGTACATTGGTCTTGTTTTTTTGATATAATGAACACTCACAACCTCACAATTAAAATGATTAAAGTCAAAGCTCACACTGACAACATCTTCAACAACAAAGTTGACGCTATGGCAAAATCCAATTTAGACACCACAGCCCTTCAACTCTATACAAACAACACATCTCGATGCTATTTTACACATAATAATGCTCCAGTGCTAATACCTATCAGACAATTTACAAAGAATTGTTCTGTGAATGTTTTCTTTCACGGTTACTTTAACTTTCTGTTCTTGCAAAACATTCACAGCTGTATCAAATTAACTGGTTTGCCACCTCCTTCATACTAAATGATAATACGGCAATATAATCTACATTATACTCCGCCTCCTTCGTTAGAAGAATGAAATATCAACATCTTCTTGAAATGTTACCAACTTTTGAGATTCTCAAATTAAGACATCTATCTATTTATGACCCTTCATTTTTGTGTCTCAGATGCGATGCCACTGATGAAAACTTTTATCATATATAGATGTGTCCTACTATCAATTACGAAATAAAAAAGATAATTCAACAATCAAAAATTTATTTAAAAAATATTACCTATGCACATAATTATGAAATTGATCAGTTGAACGTATGGCTACTTGATACTTATAATACTTCTGAATTTTTTGCTCTTATCAGAGACTTAGTTTCAGTACCCCTTTTAAATTCTTTCTAAAAAAATTTTCATCCCAAAATTTGGTTTTAGCTGCTTGTTCTTCTTTTATGCATCTAATTTTTGAACTCATATAAAACATTTGGCGTGACTATTATCAACTTGTTAATGATTTTGAAAAATCTTCTAACATTACCCTTGATTCTAAGGCTGTCAATTTTGTTACATCAGGTTATGATCTATCCTCTAACTCCTCTGCTTATTCTTTTAGCTCTTCTCCAATATCTTCAATGGTACGGATGGGATCTCATTGGTCAAATTTTTGGTGCAGTAGTGGCCTCGCCCTCTCTGCTTTCTTACGTATGTATATTCGAAATGTGATTTTTTTAGCTTAGGTTATAAATTGATTTTGGGGAAGTGCAGGGTCGGTCTTCTATAGTTTTAATCTTAGATTAGCTCTTTACGAGATTTTTGTAATTTCTTTTGATTTGTACTTATTTTATTTTACTTTCATAATAAAGATATTGCGAAACTACCATACTTTAATAAAAAAAAAAATATTTTTATTTAAAAAAAAAAACTTTTTATCTTTTCAACAAATCTGCAAAATGCTAAAAAAACCAAAAAGAAGAATACCAACCGCGGTCACTCTGCGTCACCAATATTTGACAAGTTACCAAAAAAGAAATAAAATACACTACAAACGCTAGACGATGACCTCTTTCTTATTTATGTAAAGAAATCTCTTATAACTGTCTTTCTAGAAAAGATCAGCACTATAGAAGTCGACCCAGTCGAAGAAAGTTCGTCCAATAACTTCGACAAAGGGAAAAGTCCTGAAATTATTGCTTCAACTCCTATTACTGCTAAAACTACAGCACCTAAACCAACAGTTAGTATCGACGAGTCTTCTGACACGTCAGAAAATATCTTAAATACTTTAACTATCGGCTTTAATGCCCCTCAACATAAGTCACAAAATTTTCGCATACATTCAAATGGATAAACTCCTTAGTCCGAATCCCAAATGAAGATCTCAAAGATCACTAATTTGTGCTATAAAAAATATAACTCATTCATCATTGCTACAAAAAGAAAACATCCTACCGAATACAATCAGACTATTATTAAAGTTACTTTTTTGGACAAAATTGAACGTGATGAATTTTGTAAACACAAATCTCCTGATATGGTAGATACCACTTTCTAACCCCTTGACATAAAAAAATTCGCACTCTACATACCCGATCAGTCGATCACAGTCACAAAAATCCCCTTGGATGCCACAGAAACTAGACTACGAAAATTATTTTCCAAATTTGACAATATCGTCCATTTTACCATAGAAATAAAAAACCTTTGGCAATGAGCCATAATTACTTTTGATGAAAAACCAATTTTGAAGAATTAAAAAAAGGAGACAGGATTTATCTCCTTAACAATATGATCCAATTCCATCCTTGTAACCTATCTAGGACTGAAATTCAAGCTCGCTCTGCCTTCTCAGCAAAACTAACAAATTTCCCTCAAAATATTACACTATGTGACCTTTAAGATATTGGAATCATGGTCTCTACTACTGCGTGGATTATTCTCAGAGCTCGTTCAAATTATAATTATTTACAACACGTTTATTTTTACTTCTCCAACAAAGAGACACCCTGATTGCTTTAGGAATAAAAAATTTAACTCTTAATAACAAAAAATTAGAATGAACTGACCCAAAAGCCAAACTCTGTGCAATTTTTTCCTCCATATATCACAATGCATCTACCTGTTTCAGACATTGTCAGTCCCCCAAGGACTGAAATATGCAAAATCTATATCAGCGATTCCAACCAGCTCAATTTAATAACTACATAGCACCAAAATGTAGTCCTATACAAGGCGCTGTTCGTGAAAACATCACTTTTGCTCATGTAACTAAAACTTCACAACAAATTATCAATCCTCAAGAAGGACCAAAAGGGAAACCTCCCCCTTCTTCACCACCAAAAACTAAACCTTATATTTCTCCTTTCAATAACTCCTCCTATAAAAATAAAAACTTACAATAGGCAGACGAACCAATTGATGAGTTCATAGAAACTGAAGTCCTCCCTACACCAAAATTAGATAATTATACAGCAAAAGGCGGTTCAATTCATGACCCAGACTTTAAACAATTTGTTACCTCTCAACTAACTTCAATTTCTAACACTCTCTCTGACTTTTGTGTCAAATTTAAATTTTTGCAACAACGTCTTGCTATAGTTAAAAAAGCCTTTCACATTCAAGTCATCACTCCTGCTGAGGCAGATGACTTTAATAATAACTTACCTGATACTGCCTCTGAAGCAGACAAAAAATCTCTGTATATTAACACTGATCTTTGCATCATTCATTTACAAAAGCAATCTAATGAACAGTTAGTCCTTATTTGTCAAAAATAACAACAAAGAATCTTACAATTCACTCCCATACTCAATAAGTTACTAAGATCCTGTCATGATTTTCAATCTACACTCCTTAACAAAAACATCCTAAACAAAAATGATATACAAATTTTCAAACTATTAACTGATAATTTTGACAAAGTAATTGAACGCTGCATTGGCAGCTTCCCAAATTAATTTTATTTTATTATGAATACTGTTTCTACAATAATTAATACCATTACTTCTAGTTTTTACACTCCATCCATATCCAATCTTAGAATCACCACACATAATGTTCGTTCTTTAAATAACAAAACAAAACAAAATTACCTTTTTTCCTTATATTCAGTAAATCAATTTGACATCATAGGTCTATAAGAAACTAATTTTAAAGGAATACCATCCATTTTTAATCATGATTTTTAACTTATACTACCTTTTTTAGCAACAACTACAACTCCCGATCAATTGGAACTGGTGTTAGCCTCTCCTTCAGCCTATTCATTGCTAAACACATTTTTGCTCATGACTCCAAATTAGATAGAATTATTTATGCAAAACTCCAATATGCAAACAAACAAAAATTATTGGTCGTTAATTGTTATATTCACCTGCTAACCCTCCTACAGATATCATAAAACAATCCGTTGTCCTTTTAAAAAGATTATTAGATGATGCCTTCAAAAACGATTTGCATATTATTCTTATCAGAGATTTAAATGCTGATATAGATCGCATTAACAACTCTTCTTTTAATCTAAATTTTGTTAATTCCCTTTACAATTACGATTTATACAATGCATTCAATATCCAATTTAAAGATAACTGCACCTTATATCCATCCTGAATTAATAAGAATTCTTCATACAGAATTGATTATATTTATATGACACCTGAATAAGCGTTTAATATATTCAATTGTAAAATTGTACAAATGGATTCTTCTATATCAGACCATCATATTTGTTTCAACAAAAATTTTTAATTTCTTAAAACACATAACATTCACAAGGAAAAGTTCTGTCAAAACTTCCTTCAATTATAATTTGATGGATGACTTAAAATGGTTCAAATTCAGAGATAACATAGATAATAATTTGAATTCCAATTCATTGAAAACTATTTCATCCAATACCGCCTGGTCTCAAGCCCTTCTCAACTCTTCTTGAGACATTTTTCAAGACACCCTTATCTCTGTGGCAAAAAAATATATTCCAATATATAAGTCAAAGAATTATCACTCTTCAAAGAAACTAGTCGCCTTGTCAAAGATCTACAATGACATAAAATTACTCCATCGTTTTGATAAAATTACAAAAAAGTGTCTGAACGATCTCATTGTACATGATAAATGGAATATTCTCTACTCACAATTTTTACAGCTTGCTCACGCTAACGTTTTGAACACTATTCCCTTAAATTGTTCTCCTCACGTGACTATGCTTAACACTGTTCTTCCAGATATCAAACTTCTTCTAGCTAGCCTTAAAGTAAAAGTGGAACTGCGCGAACACAATTTCAAGCTTAAGAGTATTCAAGATGCTTTAGACGCCCGTGTAGAAGACTACAAATACAACCCATCTCGAATGATAGACTCAATCCTAAATCAGAAAAAAATGATCATTATATTGGATAGATGCATAAATAATTCGTCCTCACATTATCATCATTTACTTTTTGAAGAACAGGATGTAAAAAAGAAGTTGCTAGACATTTCCAACAGGTTGCAGGCACCACACATCGTACTAAAATGATACTAGAGGAATGGATCTCTACATACACCTCATTAGACTCAATTGACTTCAGCATTTACAGCAATTTGATGTCCTTATCTTCTGCAGATGAATGGTATAGGATTATTAATCGACTTCCAAACAATAAAGCCCCTAGTCCCTCAAAAATCTCAAATGAAATGTTAAAACATTTAGGACTAATCGCAAAGAAACATCTATGGTATATAATTTGTGGCTGTCTGCAAATTTCATCAATACCTCACTATTGGAATCTGGCATATTTATACCCGATCCCTAAACTAAAACTGTGGAAATATGATTTAAATAATACCCGTTCAATAACCTTACTAGAAAGCGTTAAGAAAGCTTTTGTTTGACTAATTAATACATGACTTGCTGACATTTTCGTTCAACATAACATTCTCAAAGGATATTATTTTGATGGTTTGCCGTTCAAATTCACATTCGACCCTATATACCTTTTTGATAACATTAAATAAAACGCTGTTTATAATAATACAGAATTAAGAATCCTATTACAAGATATGTCTAAAGCATACGATCGTGTGAATATTTTTACTCTCACTGCAGCTTTAGCGAGATTACGCCTTCCTTACCAATTCACTCAAACAATATTAAGACTTTTTCTTCCCAGATTTAACCAAGTCTTCACAGCTCATAGCAACTCTGATACGTACCTGATGCATTCAGGAATAGATCAAGGTGAAGTTATATTATCCCTTCTGTGGTGTATATACTATGATCTGCTTTTATGTGCTATCAACAATTCCTTACATAGTTTTATCACAAAAGTCGAATGGCATCCTGATGCCCATCTTTCCATTACCAATAACTCTCATCTTAAGATTCTAGCACTTGCTTATATAGATGATACTCTCTAGCTCACTAAATCCAGGGAGGACCTCACAAGTATTACAGTTATTGCAAACAGTTTCTTCGCCTTTAATGATATACAAGTAAATTAGTCGAAATCAGAACTTCTGGTCAACATTTTACAACAGCGTCCTTTTGAAATCAATCATAATAATACTACATGATCGATCAATGCACTACCCCCAAAAGCTAGTATTCATTATTTGGGTGTTTGAATCTCACTCAAGTCTAACAAGAGTTTTATTTATAATCAGATACACAGTGAAATAAAAAAAGCCGTTACAATTATGAAACATAAACACCTTACTGATTTTCAATTAATTTATATCTTCAATATCGTCCTCCTTCCAAGAATCAAGCACAAGTCTCAACTTACATTGCCGTCTGAATCAAAATGCAAAAGCTTTGTCGCTACCTACTTAGCCTTTATCAAAAGAAAACTTAAACTTTCCAAACATACCCCAACAGATTTGTTCCATTCATATTACTTTTACAATTTAACCTCTCTATACCAAAGATTAATACAGAACTTTAGCAATGCTTTTCTACAAATGTCTAATAAATCAAATATACTTGGTAGATCTTTTTATTTATGTATCCTTCAACTCTAACAAAAGGAATGGCTCTTTAATAATTCTCTTTTTTATTGGCCATTCACGAAAATAACACGAGCTGATAATTGGCTCCCATCCCTTCTCAGTGATCTCAGACTGATGAAATTCAAACTTAATATACCTTCAGCTTTATCCAATAGAATTTTAGGAGAAGACTCCCCAATTTCTGAATTTCTAAACTATGAATATAGAAAGCATGCTCTTAGACTATGAAAATTTTTCATGCTTTTCATGGAGCAACTCACCAACTACCAAAGAAACTATATATTCACATTTTGTGACCTATACACTATCACTAATCCCATTATCCATAGTTATCGAACTGCAATTTAGTATAAAACCTTAGAATTGCATCTTAATCCCGATTAAAGCTCCGCATAAGCCGGCTTAGCTTGAATTGCCACCAGCTCAAGCCGAGCCACTTTTTTTCGGCTCAGCTTGGCTTAGATCGTGGAGATCAATTGACAAGCCAAGCCAAGCCAAGCTGGCTTGCAAGCTGGCTCGTTCGGCTTGCATTTATATTTAGAAATGAAAAATCATCGAGAGAAACGTTTCTCATCAAGAGATGCGTTTCCGGAACGATTTTCTTTGAGAGGAACATTTCCGGAGCATTTTCCATTAAGGAATTCACTTCTGGAGTATTTTCTTTAAAAGAATTCGCTTCTGAAGCGATTTTCTTGAAGGATTTTATTTCTGGAGCGATTTCCTTGAAGGATTCACTTCCAGAGCGTTTTCCATAAAGGATTTTACTTTCAGAACATTTTCCATAAAGGATTTCGCTTCCAGAGCAATTTCCTTGAAGGATTTCACTTCTGGAACGTTTTTCTTAAAAGATTTTGCTTCTGAAGCGTTTTCCTTGAAGGATCTCGCTTCTGGAGCGATGTCCTTGAAGGATTTCGCTTTCAGAGCGTTTTCCTTAAAGAATTTCGCATCCAGAGCATTTTCTTTAATAGAATTTGCATCTGAAGCGTTTTCTTTAATAGAATTCACATCCAGAGTGTTTTCTTTAATAAAATTTGCATCTGGAGCATTTTCTTTAATAGAATTCACTTCCAGAGCATTTTCTTTAATAGAATTCGCTTCCAGAGCATTTTCTTTAATAGAATTCATTTCCAAAGCGTTTTCTTTAATAAAATTTGCTTCCGGAGCGTTTTCTTTAATAGAATTTGCTTCCAGAGCGTTTTCCTTGAAGAATTTCACTTCTGGAGCGTTTTCTTTAATAGAATTCACTTCCAGAGCGTTTTCTTTAATAAAATTTGCTTCCGGAGCGTTTTCTTTAATAGAATTTGCTTCCAGAGCGTTTTCCTTGAAGGAATTTGCTTCTGAAGCGTTTTCTTTAATAGAATTCGCTTCTGGAGCATTTTCTTTAATAGAATTTGCTTCCAGAGCGTTTTCCTTGAAGAATTTCACTTCTGGAGCGATTTTTTTAAAATAATTCACTTCCGGAATCAAAGTCCTTTACGGAAACGCTCCTGAAGCGAAATCCTTTAAGGAATTCACTCCGGAAGCGAATTCTTTTAAAGAAATCGCTCTGGAAGCGAAATTCTTCAAGGAAAGCACTCCAGAAGCGAATTCTTCTAAAGAAAACGCTTCGGAAGCAAATTCTTTTAAAGAAAATGCTCCAAAAGCGAATTCTATTAAAGAAAACGCTTCAGAAGCAAATTCCTTCAAGGAAATCGCTCTGGAAGCGAATTCTTTTAAAGAAAACACTCTGGATGTGTTTTTCTTCAAAGAAAAACATTACCAGGTTCGTTTTTTTCAAAGGAAATACCACCAGATTCATTTTCTTCAAAGAAAATGTCAACAGGACTGTTTTTCTTTAAGTAAATGCCATCAGAGCAGCTTTCTTCAAAGAAAAACTGCCTTTGGATTTATTTTCTTCAAAGAAGAAAATACAAGCCAACGAGCTGAGTTACAGCATGAGTCAAGCTACGGCACAAGCCAGCTTGTCTGGCTCGCGACTTATTTTATGATGGCTCGAGCCAAGCCTAAATGAGCCAGCTCATTTGGCTTGCAAGCGGCTCAGCTTATGCAGAGCTTTAATCCTAATTAAAACAGATTACTATCGCTTACATTTAACTTTAAATACAAGTATTGCTACAGCTACTCTATCACTTCTCCTACCCACTCTCACCAAACACCCGACTTTGCAATTGGATGGCATACTTCAGTCAATTATTTCATCATGGAGAGAATTATTCGAATTGATTATAACACAATACATTTGAGGCATCACATACCTTCAATTGGACCTGAAAATATAATGATATTAGATTCTTGTGTCTGTTACTGATTCTATCAGGAATCTGCTATTAAATTCAGAAGACATTACAACAGTTGTTACTTTATGTTACCCATCTCCCTTTATGCAAAAATTCCTACTTTGTCAAAAAATGATCGTACCGACCGACCCCATAGCATTCTGTCTAACGTTGCACTTTATGAACTTGCCCTAACATGTTTTTTGAATAACAATAACCAAAGTTTATTTGTAGCCCATGAAACTTCGCTGCGCCTACTTTTGCTAATTTAATTGACAAATACTTGTCACCTCCTTTTAATTTTTAGTTATTAATCATATCTCGTTCTTTTTCTTCTTCTTCTATTCTAGAATTTTACACAGATGGATTCCTGCAAGATCTAGTTCTTCCTACAATAAGAATGAATGTTGCCTGACTACAAACTCACAAAAGTTTACCAATGATTTCCTTCTCTTCTTCCTTTACATCTTCTTTTCCTTTCTCGTTAATACCTGAATTTGCAGCTATTTTTACTGCCTTACTTACAGTTTCCCTCTCTTGTAATGTTACCTTTTATACTGATTCAGCAGTTATTATCTCTCAATTTAACAAATACAAATTCCTTCTCACAAAAGCTTCTACTGTTCGTCTTGCTTTCAAAATTATAATTATGTGCATTTGATCTTGTTTTTTTGAAATAATGAACACTCACAACCTCACAGTTAAAATGATTAAAGTCAAAGCTCATACTAATAACATCTTTAACAATAAAGTTGACGCTCTGGCAAAATCCTGTTTAAATACCACAGCCCTTCAGCTTTATACCAATAATGTATCTCAATGCTACTTCACACATAATAATGCTCCAGTCTTGATTCCTATCAGACAATTTTGCAAAGAATTGTTCTAAAAACGTTCTTTCTTACGGTTACTTCAATTTTCTGTTCTTGCAAAACACTCACAGCTCTATTAAATTAACTGATTTGCCACCTTCTTCATACTCAACAACAATATAGCAACACAATCTACCTCTTACTCCGCCTCCTGTATTAGAAGAATGAAATATCAATGTCTTCTTGAAATATTACCAACTTTTGAGATTCTCAAATTATTACATCTATTTATTTATGATCCATCGCTTTTGTGTCTCAGATGTGATGCCGCTGATAAATACTTTTATCATATATGGATGTATCCTACTATCAACTATAAAATGAAAAAGATAATTTAACAATTAAAAATTTATTTAAAAGATATCACCTATGTACATGATTATGAAATTGATTAGCTGAACGTATGGCTGCTTGATACTTATAATACTTTTGAATTTTTTATTCTTATCAGAAGCTTAGTTCCAGTACCTCTTTTTAAATTCTTTTTAAAAAAATTTTTATCACAATGTTTGGCTTTAGTTGCTTGTTCTTCTTTTATACATCTAATTTTTGAACTCACACAAAATATTTGACGTGATCGTTGTTGACTTGTTCATAATTTTGAAAAATCTTCTAACATTACTCTTGATTTCAAGGCTGTCAATTTTGTCACATAAGGTTATAATCTATCCTTTAACCTCTCCGCTCATTCTTTTAGCTCTTCTCCAATATCTTCAATGGTACGGATGGGATCTCATTAGTCAAATTTTTGGTGCAGTAGTGGCCTCGCCTTCTTCGCATTCTCATATTTATCTACTCAAAATATGATTTTTCTAGCTTAGGTTATAAATGGATTTTGGGGAAGTGCAGGGTCAGTCTTCTATAGTTTTAGTCTTAGATTAGTTCTTTACGAGATTTTTGTAATTTCTTTTGATTTGTATTTTATTTTATTCTACTTTCATAATAAAGATATTGCGAAACTACCGCACTTTAAAAAAAAAAAAATATTTTTTATTTTAAAAAAAAAAAACTCTTTCCGTAACATAGGCAGATCAAAGAAAGAGAACAATAAAAACTAACAAAAACAACAACCTCACTCTCACTCTGGAACTTCAGAGCAACAACCAAACAAAAGACAGAACACCTTACAGACTACTGAACTTGAAAATAGTGTCTTCAGAAATAACAACAACAAAGAAACTCCAATTATTATAGATGTTGACCCTCTTCCGCTTGATAAAGAAAAGGGCAAAGAAGTTTTTATAGGTGAAACTACTCTAATTGTCACTCCTGAACAATCACTTATGAACGTTGATTATGCTAACGACGCCTCAAAAAATTTTTTGAATAACAAAAAAAGCCCTCAAGAAATTTCCACCAAAAAAACAAATTTTTTCATTTTTTTTCTAGCAGATGATTACCTTGGAAAACCCCTTCAAGCAAAAATCTCTGACATCACTGACCTTGTTTTTGATCGGTTTGACTCATTTTTGGATGTTGTACTTGCTAAACATCCAGAAGACCAATTAAAGAAAATACTTAAAGTGACATTTTTTGACAAAGACAAAATTGACGCATTTTGTAAAGTTGTTTTGCCTAATTTAGAAAATTACACATTTTTACCCTTTGAAATCGTGCCAAAATATCCGTTTGTTTTACAACAATCAATCAAAGTTACTGAAATACCATTGGATGCTACTGAATTATACATTAAAAAATTTTTTCCGATTTGGCAAGATCGTTAGATTTAACATAAAAACTAAAAACCTCTGGCAATAAGCGATAATCACATACGATTCAGAAGCTAATTTTATTGAACTCAAAAAAGGTCATAGTGTATCCTCCTTAACAACATGGTTCAGTTTCACATGTGCGACCTGCCACATGATAAGATCTTAGAACGATCTAAATTCTCGGCTAAACTTACATGTCTCCCACATTATACCATGGGTAAAGATTTATTTGACCTGGATCTGATGATTAATGCAACAGCCTGGACTATTCTTAAGGCAAAATCCAATTATCACAATCTACAACATGCATTCTTTATTTTCTTTCAGCTAATGATTATAAAGCAGCAATCAGTAATGACAATCTCACGATCAATGGCAAACATATAGAATAGACTGAAACTAAAGTCAAATTATACGCTATCTGCTCTTCATCACATTACAAAATCAAAGATTGTCCAAAAAAAGCGTCGCAATCCCTAAGATAAAAACACTTAACATTTATATCAACGTTTTCAACCAGCACAATACAACAACTATAAAGCACCTGTTCGTCCTCGTAAAGGAACTATTAGCCCTAATATTACTTTCGCTAACGTTGTTACAGATGGTTCTTAAAAATAAGCCAAATGACTAGTGTACTTACAAAGCCACCTTCTATGTCAAAAAAACAACAATAATACTTTACTAAAATAGCCCCTTGGTTTAACATCAGATTGGAGCGATGATGTCTCTCTAAACATAGAATAATAATCCAATCATCTCCATTAATAGCAATATAGATCACGTGATATTTCTGCAGGAACAACTGCAGGAGGCTCTATATACAAATAAAACAATAATCAAGATTTCAAAGATTTCATTAAAGTTAGTTTCCTGCTACTCAAACAGAAACTTGATGATCTCACGCTTACCTTGAGCTCTACCATGAAAAGAATGGAAGTAATTAAACAAACACTTAATATCAAGGTCAGCTTTCCTGATGAAGAAATAATGGCAGATTATGATGTTGAACAATACAGAAATGGCCCTGTTATCGATGTCTCTATCTCAATCATTAACAAACAAAAACAAACTATTTCAGCACTCACAGAAATTACAGTAGCCCAAAACTTACGCCTCAAGAATTTTACTAAAATAGTCAATACTTTAGTAACTATGTGTAACACATTTCATGCTATTCTCATCTATAATGACTTTCTTCAAATCGACAAAACACCAATAACGTATACCCTCAATACTAATTATGATATTGAAGCAGAAAAGGCTCTAAAGAGTCTTTCCCAATTTTAATAATATTTATTTTATGATTACTGTCTCTACAGATATTAATAATATATTTCTTACACCTAATAATACTTTCAATACAACCCCTATTAATGTACTCAAACTCTCCTTTGCAACTCATAACATCTGATCTTTTACTAACGTCGCCAAACAACATCATCTTTTATCATTATACTCTTCATACAACTTAGATGTTATTGGTTTTCAAGAAACTAACTTTAAATTCCAACATGAAAAGACCTTTAACTCATCTTATCCGTCCTTCATATCATTTTTTAGTTCAACACCTAAACAATACACTGCTTTTAGTGTTGGAATAATACTCAACAGAAAGATTGCATATCATGTTTACAAGCATAACACTAAGCTTGACTGAGTGATTCATGTTGACTTTCAATTTGCAAATAAACAAAAACTTTGTATCATTAATTGCTATCTACCACCAGCTGATCTAAAAATGAGAAAAGAAGTCCAACTGGTTTTTAACAATTTGATTAATAAAGCTACTATCAATGATTTTCCTTGATCGTTATAGGAGACTTTAATACTGACATGGATCGAATATATAATCCCACTGACAGCCTAAAACTCTTCGATAATTTTATAGACTGTCACTGTTCGATATTTTTACAATCAAATATGATCGAAATAGAATTAACTATCCTACTTATTTTTTTGAGTTAAGCTTTTTCTAGAATTGATTATATCTAAACATCTACCAACATCTCCCTTAACCTATTAGATTATCATATAATTGCATCTGATACGAACATTTTAGATCACCATGTAGTCATTGCTACTATCACGAATTTTCTAGACATTAAATTTCACAAGCGTAAAATTCCTAAAAAAATCAGCTTTAATTTTGATAAAATGAACGAAGACCTATGGAGTAAATTCAGAGCTAAGCTCGATGCATTACTAAATGGTAGCCAATTAAAAACGATCAATTAATAAACATACTGGACGCACTCCATGCTAAATAAACACTGGGACCTCTTTCAAGATCTTTTAATTAAAGCAACTGAGAAATGTATATCATTCAGGAAATCGTCTGACCAATTCAAATATCCAAGACCACCTGGCCTCAGAAGTCTATACTCACATCAAAAAACCTTACACAAATTCAAAAAGCTACTTCTCAAAGTCAAAAGAGGCAATTCATTTTCTGTTAATTAGCTACAAATGTATGACAAATATCGTAATATTACTAACTCACTTGCATTTACTACGGTGCATTCACACTCAGATTACCCATTCAATTTTGTTATCCTCCTCTATTAGACACTGTTTTCTTACTTAAAGTCTTCTTATGCAAGACCAAAATTCACAAAAATGAACACAAACTTGCTTTTATATAGAAACATTTGGATTAGCGACTAGAGGCATATGCTAATAACCCCAAAAAAATGCTTGATTCAGCACTTAACCGTATAAGGAGAATAATTGTATTAGACAGATGTTTATCACGAACTACCCAAGATCTTCTCACAGATGAATACTTAGTTAAACAAATAGTCAATGAGCATTTTCAAAGAGTAGCAGGTACTACACATGAACTAAAAAACATTTCTGATGAATGACTCCCTCATACAGTCCACTTGAAAACATTGACTCTAATATATATAATAACTTGATATTACCACCCTCAGCAGAGAATGGTATTCTATTATTAATTCTTTTGCTGATGGAAGAGCACTTGGGCCATCTAGAATATCAAATGAAATACTTAAATATCTAAGTTCCTTAGCTAAAAAAATCTTCTGGTATTTAATATGCAGTTGTTTGTCGATTTCAACAATTTCATATCGCTGGAATTTAGCGTATGTTTACCCAATTCTAAAACCCAAACCTTGGGAATTTGACTTAAATAATACTAGGCTGATCACCCTATTAGAGTATCTAAGAAAAGCTCTTATAAATCTTATTAATACGCAAATATCAACAATCTGCATCTAATATAATATCCTCAAAGGACATAACTTCGCAGGACTCCCTTTCTGCTTTACCTTTGAATCCTGCACATTTTAGATAATATTAAAAATGACGCTCTCTCTAATAAAAAAGAACTGTAGGTCCTTCTACAAGATATGTCAAAAGCTTACAACTGCGTTAATATTTTTATGATAGTCAGAGCTCTTAAACACTTAAAGCTTTCTAAAGAATTTATATTCTTCATTTTAAACATGATTATACAAAGAAAAAACCAAGTTTTTTACTTCTTTTGGACTCACAGATACTTATAAGGTCTTCTCAGGTATCAATCAAGGTGAAATCATTTCACTTCTCCTGTGGTGTATCTACTACGATCCCCTATTATGCAGAGTGCAAAATTCTGATCTTAGCTATATCATGTCAGCAGAATAGAAACCTAATGTTCGCCTAAACACCTTAAACAAATAATCATACAAAATATCAGTATTAGCATACATGAATGATACTCTGTAGATCGCAGATTCGAAACAACATCTCAGTGAAATTATAGATATCGCTAATAGTTTTTATGACCTAAATAGCATACAAGTGAACTGGTCAAAATCAGATCTTCTAACTAATACTAACACAGCCCAGAATATTCAAACAAACATTAATGGGTCTACATATAAGATTACTGCCACAAGTCCTCAAGACTCTATTAGATACCTAGGAGTCTGGATCTCACTAAAAAATAATAAAATGTTTATTGTCAAACAAGCCATTCAGAACGTTAAATTCACGGTTGCTACCTTATTTAATAAAAAACTAACAGATAAACAACTCATTTACACGTTTAATATTGTCATTATACTTCACATTAAATATCGTACTCAATTGGCTCATTTATTAAAACACTGGCAGATCACATCATATGACCCTTCAGAGCTCTGCTTAAAAAAAAACTTCATTTTTTAAGAGATACGCCTGCTTGTCTCATACACTCAAAACTTTTTTACAGAGTTACACACCTTTATCACTGACATATGCAAGCTCTCAGTGATGCTTTACTGACGTCCTTAAATGATACTGGTCTATTAAGCATATTCACTAATATACGGCTGTTAAAACTGCAAGTTAAGAAATAGTTACAAGCCTCACCGCTAGTTCTATGGCCCTATAAAAACACAAAATATTTTAATGACTGGATCCTAATGCTATTATGTAACCTCAAACATTTAAATATTAACTTATTCCCACCAAATCAATTTACGCATAGAATACAGACTGGATCCATTACAATACAGTCACTTATACCACAAGATTATAGAAAATCAGCTCCATTCCTATCCAGATACTCTCTAATGTTTGTAAAACAATTATTAAGCCAAGATGAAAAATCATTATATACTATCCAAGATCTTAGTTATTTATCATCGATTTCCAGAAAAGGACCACCTCCAAAATGGTACATCAAAGTTAAAAGTGTACTTAATGTTGACGAGCTCAACTTATTGCCTAAACCTGCAACCTATAGACAAAACACTACTTATGGATTTCCAATGATATCACTGCAAAATGATATAACAGTCTGATCATTCATTACATATTGGGACTGCAATGCCAATACAATGATAATAGGTTATATTCTGAAGATAACTGGCAGTTTTACTAACATTGATCATTACACGTACACTTATGCCACTATACAATTCTGCATCAATGTAACGGATGTTCACTCCATAGACCTATACTACTTAAAAGCAACTTCCTTTGGCTTAAAAATCATAAGTGCATAGTGACTGTGCCCTTGACTTCTGTGTGAAAATAGCACTCAAGAATACTTGAAAACAACATGTCAATACCTGGTCTTTAATACTTATGAAAGATATCACACTCTACATTTTTATCATTCTCATAATAGTCCTTTAAATTTACACCTAATTGAATTTCGCCGTCCCTCACCTTTCTTAGTAATATTAAAGTTTATTATGTTACTACATAGTTAAGAACTACTAACTCTGTCGCAACAATTTTCTGCTGTTACACAATTAGAATTCTATACGAATGGTTCTCTCACAGACTTAGGCACTCCTTCAATAAGAATGGGTTTGGCTTGGCTGCAAACGAATCCTTGTTCACATATGATCTCTTTTTTATCTACATTAGTTATTACGTTTCTCTTATCATCAATAGCGGAGCTAGCAGCAATTTTTACTGCAATCCTCATTGCTTCAAGGAATAGTCAAATTACCATCGTGACAGATTCACAAGTTGTGATTAGACAATTTCATAATTTCAAAAGAATTTTATGTCTTTCTCCATCTACCAGACCATTATTTAAGATTAATACCTTTTCGATATGGCTGAGCCTCTTTGAGATTATCAAATCATAGCATCTTGACATATGTCTCTATAAAGTCAAAGCTCATTCAGGAAGACACATTAAATGATAAAGTTGACCATCTTGCGAAGAACTCTTATAAGACAGCAGCGCTTAGGTTTGATCTTTCTCATAGTGATCATTACTACTATAAATATGAAGATCTAGAAATTTTGACACCTATCTGACTCTTTATGAAGAATATTATCCAATCCCTAATGTATGACAAGATAAGACACCTATACATAATCAGCAAGTACCAATATTTGAACATTAACTGCTCTACTATATGTTTTTACATCAATGATAATGTTGCTGCAACACATACGTTATATGAAGCTTCAGCAATATGAAAGAAAAAAGTTCAACGACTCTTAGAAATGCTTTCTACTATAGAAATTCTAAAAAAAGACATCCTGGCATTTTTAACTCATCATGGCTTTGTGTCAAATATGATTACGCCAATGAAACCTTCTTCTACATTTGAAAATGTCCAATTACTTGAAACCAAATAAAAAACATTATACGAAACTCATAACAAGTCTTGCAAGATTTGAATTCAAAACAATGGCTTAACCATGAATATCTCCAATTTGCACATATGGCATATGTTTACTGAATGCTCTCCTTACTTACCCACTCTTATAAAAGAAATGATTCCTCAAATGCTGTACATATTTGTTTACAATGTTATGGGATCAAAAGACCTCACTTATGTGACGCTTTTGGCCTTTATGCATCACTTATTTGAACAAACACAAGCATTATGGGTTGAACAGTGTTCCCATCAAGTTGCATTCAAAAACTCACATAACATCAACTTAAAAATAAAGAAAGAAAATTTTACTGCAATAGGATATCACGTTACAAGTGCTACTCCTTCTACCTATATTAACGAATCTGTTAATAAAATAGTCTGATATAGATACCATTAGTTGGATTTTGGTGCAATAGTAGCTAAGCCCTTTCTCATTTGGTTAGTTACTGGAATATGATATTTTTAGCTTAGGTTGGGAATAGATTCTAGGAAAGTGCAGGGTTGGTCTTAATTTAGTTTAGTTAAATAGATATTTTTGTATTTTCTTAAATTTGTATATGGGGGCTAAGCTATTAAAATCACCTTACGGGATAAGAAATTGATTTTGAGTAAATAATGATTAAAAAAATGTTACGCCACAATAAGCATTTTCAACCAATAATAAATTGTTCTATTTTTAAATATTAAGTCGAATTAATTATTAAGACGATAC
>CAJVPP010001521.1:0-19457 GCA_910592005.1 Funneliformis mosseae | reverse complement strand
ATAGATGCCTGCCGAAACCTCCTCAAAATAATTTTGTCATACCCTTTTCTATGTTTTTAATATAGTTTTAACAGTTTTAGCTTTCGTCATATTGAATGGATTTCGTCGTAGCTCTTATTATGATTTAAATATAGTTTCGTTTAAGTTTTGACTATTATTAAGGGGTTTCATCCCTCATCTATAATTTTTATATATAATTTATCTATTTTTAGTTATTATTTATGCATATTTTATGCTATGTAACATATGCACATAAAAATTTAATATGCATATATTCACATTGTACACATGAATTTTATATACTGATTGTCTCATATTCATTTAATTCAAGTTATTACTAATAAGTATAATAGTCATTTAATTTTACTTGTTGATATATATTTCTTTATAGTCTTATCTATTTATTAATTATAAGTATGATAAATCTATAATAAATTTAAAATTAATAAAAAATTCTTTATATTAATATAAATTAAGTAAATCAATACTAAATTAACTTTTACTTTAATTAAGAATATATTTAATAGTTATAAACATGAGATCAGCCTGCTTAGTATTATAGTAATATCTGAATATTTTATTTAACTGGCATTATATTAAATCTATTCTATAAATACCAAATGAATCAGAAATAAGAAGAACCTATAGATTTAAACTTAAATTGGCCTATTTATATTATATATTTTCTATCTATTAGAGCATTTTTTTTATCTATCTAACTACTTAAATTAGTATAAATATATACTATCTGAAAATTACTTTCTTGATACCTTAATTAATTTAAAAATTATAAATAAATACAGTTTAGTACTATTTATAAGACAAGCAAGAATCACTATAAAATGGATGTGTTTATATCCTGTTATAAGTATTAAAATAGTTTCCTTTTTATATTTTTCAATGGTTATCTAATTTGATAAATTAAATACTATAAGTATTTTATTTATATTATCAATTAAATTTAAAAAATAATTGTGTTTAGTTCTTCAATAAAGAATATATAAGAAAAAACTTTGTTATTCTTTATTATATTCTTCAAATAATTTTTGTATAACTATAATACATCAGTAATTTATTAATAAATAATAAAATATAAACCCATTCACCTATTTATAAGAAAATATAACATTTGTAAATATTAGAATATAAAATATGATATTTTTATTTTTTAGTTAAATTTTATACTTTTATACTAATTATATATCTATTTACAATTTTTAATTAATATTTAACTTATAAAACTACTCTAAAGCTTCATCTTAAGTTATGAATATTTTGACCTTATATCAATATTAAGATATTGAATATATAAAGCTGCATGCAGTAAATTATTTGTCTTATTTTTTCAATTAAAAATTTATTTTGGTTAAATATTATATTTATTTGTAATGGCTTGAATATTATATCTATTTTTATAATAAAATACAACCTTTAATTTTTCTTTATCATTCTATTATTGATATTATTTTTGTAAATTTATAATTCAATATATACTGTCAACAGAGTAGTTAACCAATTATAATGAAGTTATATGAATGATGCAATATAATAATCTTTTAATTCAAAATTATGAAAATATTGAGAATTTTGCAAATTCTGAAAATACAGAAGATCTATATAATTTTAAATATCTTTTAAATACTAATGATAATTCTAATTTTACAAATTAAATGAAATTTAAAAATATTTAATGTTATACTTATTTTTATTATTCTAATTTTTATTATTATTTTTATTATACTTTATATTTTTATTATTTTACGTATTTTTATTATTTTTAACATATTTAATTTACTTATATTTTATTTACTAAATTAGTTAGTTTATAGTATAGTAAATAGTTAGCCATGACAAAAGAAATTTTGTATAAATAGATAGACTTTTTGCTTATGTTGTAAATTAACTCTTTTATAGATTTATAAACTCTCTTACAAATATGAGTTTCAATATTAATAAAGGAATTAATTCAAAACTTATATCTTTCTACCTCTTCATGTTTTTATATAGTCTGATGTGATCTCTACATATTATTTGTAATTGAGTTCGTCATCTGGATTCTTTAATTAAATTATTCGTAATCTCATTTTTTAAGTTTTCATACTTGATAGATTTATTTAAATTTAACGTGTAGATTTGGTAAAGTTAAGAGTTAGATGAATTTTAACATTTTAGCTATAATAAGTTGCAGTTAGTAACTTTGAGTAGAGACTTAATAATGTGACTAATCCAAATTGAAGAATTCCACAGTAACAATATAAAAATTTTCTCTTAATATTTTTTAAAATATTAATATAGTAGATATTAATACTTTTTAAATTTAAAATTTTTTGTGTCTTTTTTTTGTCATAAGATAAATTATTTAAGAAGACATCATAAATCATAATTCAAAAAAAGAAGTATTAATTTTTATATTTAAAAATTTTCTTGTTATTATAATCTAACTCTGATTTTTTAATAAATTACTTAATTTTATAAATTTGAATAGGTAGCATTTAGAAATACAATATTATTAATATAAAAGATTAAAACTTCTTATATAATATCACTTTATATTATATTTTTAATATTAACTTTCCTATTACTTAAACATTTTCTATAATTTTATATAAAAGAAGGAAAAGTATTAAGTTTTCTCAATATTTGTAAAGTGTGAATTAAAGAAGACTATATATACAATAAAAAATAGTTGAAGAAAAAAATAAATTTAATTTTTTTAATTATAATTTCTATATATAGTATTTCTTATATATTGTATCTCCTTTAAAATAATATCCAGTTTTTTATTTAGTATCTATAGATACTATTCAATTTGAAAATTACCTTTTTGATTAAATCTTGAGTATTATATATAATAGTATATAGTAATATTACTTATAGTATTTTTATACTAATAAAAAGCTTTGATAATAAATCTATTTTCTATTTTTTCAAATTTTTTAAATTCTCTTCTATCCAAAATTAATAGTTTCATTTTCTATTTTAACAACTTTATTAACTTCACTTTTTTTAATGACTTTAATTTCTATCTTAAAAGTTATACTTTCATCAATTTCTTCTAATTGAAATACATAACAGCTTTTTTTAGATAATTTACTTATTTATTATTATCTTTTTATTTTATATAACATATTAAATATAATTTAATTTTAAAACTAAAAATCAACTAAAATTAATTAAATAGAGATATATAATTTAGAAAATAAAAAATATCAAGATTAAAGATAATATTGTAATATTATAATGCTTATTTATCACCTGTTGCAATTTGAATTTTAATAATATTGCAATTCGTTATAATATTATGATACTTATTTATTACCTATTGTAACTAATTAAGATGTCATCTTTAATCAAGATAATATTAAGGATTTAAAAAAAATAATTTAATTATAAAAATAAAAACAATTTTTATTTTAAAAAAATATTCTATAATAATAAAAATTAAATTTATCAAAAAATATATCAAAAATTTCTAATTTAATTATGATTAATAATTTAGACTAATATATAATAATATTAAATTATTATAATATTAACTTAAATTATTATAAGTTCTGATTTTTTTTTTGAAAATCTAATAGTAATTTAATAGTACTCATTTTGAAGAATAAAATTATTAGTTTTTTTTTTTTTTTAAAATATAAAAAATTTTTAAGTTTTATAATTTTATATTAAATATAATTTTTTAGGATTATTCTAAAAAGATTTTAATATATATCTATAATAAAGATAATAAAATATTTATTGAAGATTTAAATTTTTAATTAAAATTATATTATCATTATAAAATTTATATTTTTTAGAACTATTATATTTTTAATTAGTTTTATTATTATTTTTTATTTATAAGAATAAGTTATGTTAAAATTTTAAAAATTAAAAAAAAATTGTAAAAACAAAAGAATTCTATAATAAATAAATAATTATTAGTTTAAATTAGTTAAAGATTATATAAAACTTAATAAAATAAAATTCTATTTGAAAATAAAAATAATATAATTAATAAAAATTATTTACTAATAAATTAAAATAAATTAAAAATTTATAAATAACCAATTTATAATAAAACAATTTATTAAGGTTTAAAAAGTATTAATTAATAAAGTTTATTCTTTGAGAAAAAAAATTAAATTAAATAATTTTAAATTTAATAATTATAAATATTATTAATAAAATTATTTTATAAGAATTTTTTAATAAATATAAATATAAACTTATTAAATTAATGATTATTAAGATATTATATTAATAAATATTAAATAATTTTGTAGATTATTTTAAATAAAGTTATAATTATTTAACTAAACTTATGATCAAAATAACTAAAATTTTAAAATAATAAAATATGATTAATAAATTCAAAAGAAATAAATTTATTAAGTTTATTTTATTAATAAAATTTACATTTTTTAATTTATTTATTTTTAATTAGTAATAGAAATAAAAATAAAATTTTATATAGTTCTTATAAGTAATTTTTAAATAATTTAAAAGTAGTTTTAAATATTTATATTAAAAATAATTAAGAATTTATAATTGATAATTTTGTAAATAAGAACATATTAAAATTATTAAATTATATTTATTATATTTTTATAAACCAATTTATATTTTTAAACTTTAATTATTATACTTATGATCTAAAATTTAATATATTATTTTTTTTATTAATTTTAAAGTTATAAAGCTGAATAGTTTTTTGATGTTTTTCTTGATAGCTTATTGGAAGCTGATTATACTGAAGCTAATAGTTTGTCTAGTATTGAATAGATCTTACTTTAAATGATGCATATTTAATATAAACTAATTCAGCAGCTTCTTTACTAGCTTTTACCTTTTCTCTTCCATTTTCATCCAATTTCTTTAAGTATTCAAAAATTGTACACTTCTTATTGTATTCAGTCACTATTAATATTTTTGTTATTTTTGAAGTTCAATTTTTAAATTTTTGATTTTTTTATTTAAAATAAGTTTATTTCATTTCTCATTTTCTGCATCATCTAAAACTTTTGTAAAATCATCTAAAATTGACTTATTCAGGTAAGTTATAATCTTTATAGACTCTTTTGCAATCTTTGTAAATGAGTCGCTTGGTCTGTATTTATCAAAATACGTTAACTTCTTCATTTTTCTAATAAGATAAGATCTGCATTTCTTTGTTTCTAAATGTGCATTATCTGATTAAATTAATTCAAAAAAATTTTTTTATTTGATCATATGTAACTTTTTTATCCAAATAATCAACTTCAGAATTCCACCCACTATTATCATTATCTCCCTAACTATCATCTTTCCAACTATCATCAACATCCTTTCAACTATCATTATTATCTTCCAAATCATCAGTAAGTCGTGATTTTTTTACAAACTTTCCATTATCATTTCATTCTTATTTTTTATATTGAATTTTTCATTTAAATAGATGAGTCATTACTGATCCTGTAAAAAATATGCTATTTTTATATGCTGATTCTCAATCTGAAATTTTCACTTTTCTATATATATTTTACTAAGATTTTTCAAACTATAAGCAAAAATAAATCTAAATGTAGGTTATTTTTTTAGAAAATAAAACTGTTAAAAATGATCAACATATTATGTTTTATTAATTTATCGGTTTAATTTGTAATTTATTATTTTTTTCTGATTTATAAATAATTAAAGTCACATTACATTATTGTGGTTTATAGGTGAGATGCATTATACATTAAGTAAAAGTTTTCTAAATTAAATTTTACATTTAAAAATCTTGTTTATAAAATATTTAATAAATAATTTATTATTAAGAAAGGAAAAATGTATTTGTAACATCCTGTTACATGTTTTATTTGTAACACCCTTTTTTATTTTATTTATTTTATACAAATAAATTTACATATATTATTTTAAATGATATATATTTTTCTCTTAAAATACATTCGGTTTTATTAGTTTTATTATATTTGCGGTAATATAAATTAAGATATCTTTATTTTACTATAACATTTTCGAACATTCATATGATTTCTTAAGACTTTTTGGTAGCGGATATTACATAACTACAAATCCCATTAAAAATTAATATTAACAAAAATTGTTAATAATTAGCCTATCAGATCTTCACATGTTTGTGAACAAACTTTCGGAAACACAAGTAGTTTGCGACAGAATTAGGAAGATTTTCTGCCTACACTATGGGATAAAAAAATTTATTTCTTTTACAAAAAGCGCGCGTGCAAATTCCCAATACGCGAGTATTAAATTCACATGGATTAGTTAATGCATGAGAACCAAACGGTAATTTACCAATGTTGTGCACTGACATTGAACTAACTTTAATCGACGTTAAGTTTTAAATGGCGGGGAGATTGTTTAGAAAAAAATAAATATTGGTAAAGATTAAGTAAATTTATATGTAAATACTGTCATGATTGATGTGGACAACGTCATGATGCAAAGTCGATATTTTAATTTTGTTTGATATTCGTTTTTTTTCTTTAAATGCTAGTATGAATAATTGTTAGTTTGTATATAAATTATGACCTTTTGAAAACAGTATTTACCTAATATGGTTATGATCATTCATCTGGCCACCATTTTACCCTTGTGTTTCGTATCTCGATCAGTATACTTATTGTGAAATTAAAAATTTGGTATATATTTATCAAATACTTTTTTTTTTTATATTAAAATTTATTTATTTATGATTATTTTACGATTAACGTTAACACGTTAGCATTTGGAACATTTTTTTTTTTCTTCAAAATAAATAATTTCTTTTTGCCCTTTTTTTTTTTTTTGAAAATTCAGGTACCGTATTATCACTCATTTTACTGTTTTAAAGGCAGCATACAAGGCATAAATTTTTATCTCAACTTATTTAATTTTCACGAATCAGTTACTATCGAACTCGAGAGCAAGATTCGAAGTCGGTATATATAACGAGAACTAATGACACTTACCGAAACAACACAGTCTTTACTTGAGAAGGAAGACGACTTAAGTTTTCAAGAGATAATTGCCGCCTCACAAACTTTTGTGAGTCAACCACAACAGCCACAGCCTCCAACTCCGACAACGGATACCTCCGGTTTTAATTTAAACCCAGAGACATCAGTTCCTGATAGACATTTGCGAGCTAGGAAGCCTAAGAATAAAACTAGTTCAGATAATTTTATTTTCGCTGACGCTTCTGACATGTCCTTACTTAATGGTTCGACTCCTTCTTTGGCCAGTATCGCAAATATACATAGTAATAACGCTACCAATTCAAATTCTCAAAATCGATCAATAAATTCATCGAAAAATGATCGTAAACAACACCGAGAGAGATCAGATAATCAAGATATACCTACAGGACCTCCGGAAATGATGAGAGATCCTACTACCGAATCATTCTCCACTCACGCTTATAGTTGGCCCATTGCTTTTGCTGTAGTTCCACCAATGGGTGCTCTTATTTATGGCAAATCTGATGTATGGAGTGATTTCCTTTTATTGTTATTGATCGCTTTTTACCTTTACAATATTATCAAAGGTATTTAAAAAATTATTTGAATTATAAAATATTTCTTTTTTTACATGGATTCTTATTAAATTTTATTAAATTATTATTTAGTTCCTTGGGAACTTTATTACGCGGCTAGATCTAGACGGGTTGTGAATGAAAACCTTACCGACCAGGCTGATGATCCTGCCCAAGAAGAACTACGAAATAAAGCTTCTAAAGAACTTCGTCGTCAAGAATTATGGGCTTTATTACTTGTGATAGTTTCCCCAATTATTGGAGGATACGCTTTGCATGGCGCAAAATTGTATCTGACAGATTATGACAAATACATTTCTCATTTCAATATAATCCTTTTTGTGTTTGCTGCCGGCATTCGTCCTTTAATGCATATTACTAGTCTTGCAAAAAATAGAACTTTGTACCTTCAAGAACAAGTTCACTATCCAAGTACGGAGGTTGAATTGTTGAAACGACGTGTTCAACATTTAGAATATGAATTCTCTCAATTACGTCGCGGATTCGCTACGAAAAAAGACGTTATCAATGTAAGAGATGGATTCGAACCTACTCTTTCACAGTTGAATAAAGCAGTGAGAAGATATGAGAAAAAAGAACAATTTCTTCGAAATTATTCAGAAGAAAGATTTGCTTATTTGGAATCCAAGTTACGAGAATATGATAGTTTTATTTCTTACAAGATACAAGAAGAACAGGCAACGACTATTTCACGTAGTATGACGCAAATTATTCTTTTGCCATTCAACATCGCGAAATATTTTGTACCTCGATCATTGCGTAAACAAAAACCAATGTTGCAACCCGCTATTAATTCTGAAGAAGAAGAAGAAAATAACAACAATAACGAATTATTGCAACAAGATTTATCCGGAAGTCTGCAAAAATATTAAGCATGGACTTTTTTTTTAAAATATTGTGTTTATTTATGTTGTGGCTGTGTTTATATTTATTTTATTAATCCCCCCGTTATAATCATTCCTCCTCCATTTACCTTATAAATATCTCATGGTAAATATAGACTTTCAAATTGGAAATTTATATTTTTTCTTATTATTCATATATTTACTATTCATATTTTGACATGATGTCTTAATCCTGTTAAGCATCTTTTAATATGTTTGCTTCAGCTAATGTTAATATTAAAATCCCAAATAACTTTGATGCAAAATAAAGTTCACACAGTCATCACGACTGTGATATTTAAGTAATAAAGTCACATGTTACGAGTTACACATTTGTTTCAATCTGAACATAAAAACGACGCGACTTGAACACGAGCCTTTCAGTCAACTTCGTTACATTTTTTTGTCAAAACGCGCATTTTTCCAGAGTTGTAATAATAATAATAAAAAATTAATTGAAAAAATATAAAAGCCGATCAAATCTAAGATTTCGCCAAAAAGACATGCCTTTTACTTTTACCAGGAAAGACAATAAGGGTCAACTAAGATCGACCTCAGCAAGCTTGATAAAAAATAAAAAGCCAGCTGCAGCACAGAGTAACCTTCTTTCGTTTCTCAAAAAGGAGTTACCTACTCCAGCAGATTCAAGTAGTAAAAGAAAAGTTTCTGAGGAACCCGAGTTACCTCTAACTCCTGTAACTCCTAGCTCTCGCCGTGAGAAAACGGTGCAAAAATTTGATACCGAATCGATAAATGATATAGAAACCACTAGTACTGCTGAAGAAATTGGGGAATCAACCTCGGAAGTGAGAGTTTTAAGAGTAAGTTTAAGTAATGAAAAATTCGTTAATAATAATTGATTTAAATATAAAAAAATTTTATATCACATATTGTAGCGAAGAGTTAAACGTAAAATTTATGTTTCGTCTGGTGATGATGATTCGGATGATATCCACGATCTCGTAGATTCTCCAAGTATGTTTGGATATAATTTCGTTGTAATGCACGTGATACCCTTTAATAATCCAAAATTTATGAAATCAAGTACCAGAGAAACCTCGTGTTCAAAAGAAAACTTCCCCTCGACAAAGAAAGTCTAAAAATGACGACGATGATTATGAGCAAGGAAGCGATGATTCTGGTATAAAACTCATTCAGTTTTCTAAATTTATTTCTGCAGTCCAAAAATTTACTATTTCCTTTCATTTGTCTAGTCATGAACGATACGAACGATGTAGCTCTAGTTGCTAGCGATGACGAAGATAATTCAACGCGCGTGATTAATAAGTTCTCTCAAAGAGATCAAAATGGAAAATCTGCCTCTAAACTAAAGGTTCGGTCTGAATCTTTACCTTTTACATCGATAAAATTATATGTTTAACTTTATTATAATTAGGCATTTGCCTCGAATTCATCTATTCGTCGTGGCCCAAGCTTCTCATCTTCAACACATATGACCAACACCGAGAAAAAGAAGGTACAATTCATTTGAGATTTTATGCAAATTATAATAAGTTTATCTAAGAGTTTATTTATTATGAAAGCAACGTGCTGCAGATTTTAAAGTAAAGAATGATGAACGATACAGTTGGTTGCAAGATGTTCGCGATATAGATGGAAATCCCGAAGGTACTATTTCCTTACTGTTCTAATCACCGGTGTTTTGTTTTCTGAAGCTAAACTTTATTTGGGACAATATTAAAAGGATCACCTAATTACGACCCACGTACTTTGTATATTCCTAAATCTTCTTGGGACAAGTTCACTCCATTTGAAAAACAATTCTGGGAAATAAAATCTAATCATTGGGATACCGTATGATATGAATTTAAATGAATGTATTGATTCAAATTACGTTGGTGTTAATTAACATCGTTCTTCTAACATTAGGTCGTATTCTTCAAGAAAGGAAAATTTTACGGTATAAAATTTTAGAATATCCCCTTATTTGTTTGTTATCACGCGTTTAAATAACATTTCCCTTATTAAAATTTTAATTGGTTCCATCTTTATAGAATTATATGAGCGTGATGCAGATATAGGTCACACGGAATTCGATCTTAAACTCACAGACCGTGTTAATATGCGAATGGTTGGTGTGCCCGAATTTTCTTTTGAACATTGGGCAGCTCAGTTTATTGCAAAAGGGTAAATAAATTTTTTACTGATTATTTTCTATAAATGGAAATAAATCATATACTTACATCACTTTCCTTGATCTATTAAACATCGAAAGTCATAAAGTTGCGAGGGTTGACCAAATGGAAACAGCGCTAAGCAAAGAGATGCGCGAAAAAGCGACCAAGAAAAAGGTTGTTATTATTATTTTTTTACTTATACTCGTTTTTCTATTCCTGTTTGATTTAAATTTAAGGATTAATAATCTTGATCATTTACAGGAGGAAAAAGTTATACGACGTCAGTTAACTTCTATCCTTACCGCCGGAACTCTTGTAGATGGTGGATTGTTGACTAATGAAATGTCAACTTATTGCATGTCAATTAAAGTTAATATTGTATTCAAATATATATTATACACGTCGTTCGTCTATCAAATCAATTACAAAATTATATATACAGGAGTCTTGTCCAACCGAAAACGATCCACCTGCTTACGGTATATGTTTTGTTGATACTGCGACTGGCGAATTTAATCTCGTGTCATTTGTTGATGACATTGATCGAACTCAATTCGAAACTTTGATCATGCAAGTGAAACCAAAAGAAATAGTGTATGAAAAAGTTAGTATATGTGAACGTGAACTTAATTTTTTACAATTGGTAGGATTATTATTTATGTATTTAAAATCTCTTTAATAGGGAATGCTTAATAAACGTTCGCAACGTATTTTAAAAACCTGTATTAATTGTCCCATATGGACCGGGCTCATACCTGAAAGAGAATTTTGGGATGCAAATGCTACTTGGGATGAAATAAGATTTTCTCGATATTTTTCCAATAAACAAAATTTAACTGAGAAAGATGACGACGACGATGAGACGATGGAAGATGGTGATAATGGATATGACCCAGGTATCCTTTGTTTTATTACTAAACAAATTCATGACAATATTATGTAATTAACCCATTTGCTGTCTATGAAATTAGAAATTTGGCCTGAAGCCATTAAAGCAGCTCGGAACAAGCCTTTGATGATGTCCGCATTAGGTGGTAAGTATAATTTTAATATCAAAGACGCTTTTTCCTTATTGTTATTTGTTCTTAAATCATAAGTGAATTTCCAATTAAATAGGACTCATTTGGTATTTACGTTCGGTAAGTTTATTAATCAAGATATTATGAGAAAATTACGATTATTTATTTTTTTTTTTTTATTTACTTGTGATATTTCATTTTTTGTGTAAAAAAGTTGAAGCTTGATGAAGAATTAGTATCATTACGAAATTTCAAATTATATGACCCAATTCGTCATAGTGCTTCGCTTATCCTCGACGGTCAGACCTTGGCAAATCTCGAAATTTTCGAAAATAATTTGGATGGAAGCGATCAAGGAACTGTGTTCAAATTGCTGAATCATTGCGTCACGCCTTTTGGTGAGATTGATATGGACGATGTGTTAATATTTTTGGGCTTTTACATATTTTTCTTTTTGGTAATAAAATTAAAATCAAAATAGGTAAAAGAACCTTTAAACAATGGTTATGTCATCCGCTTCGAAATGTAGAAGATATCAACGAACGATTGAATGCAATTGAAGAATTAAATAAACATTCGGATTTTCGTGAATTATTTGACGAAACATTTATGCATTTTCCAGACCTGGAAAGATTAATCAGTCGGATTCATGCAGGAACATGCAGAGTAAAAGACTTCTTGCTCGTATTATCCGCTTTCGAAAAATTAATGGTACGTTAACGTTTAATATTCAATATTATTCACTTTTAATAACCAGATTAATTGTTTTTTTTATAAAAATTATTTAATATAATAATAGGCAGTGGTAACAAAGCTTGGAGTCTATGCAAAAAAATTTTATTCGGACAAATTGCTTGGATTATTTAGAAACGTACCCGACTTATCCTCCATATTGTTATACTTTAAGGAAGCTTTCGATCATGATCAAGCCGAAAAAGAGGGTAACGATTTTCATACCATATCTATATAAAAAGCAAAGATTAAGTTAATATTAAGATTTATTGCACGTTATGGATATAGGGAAATTAATACCTTATCATGGTATTGAACAGGATTATGATACAATTCAACAAAAACTTAGCGCGGTTGAGAAGTTATTAGACGATCACTTAAAAGAGACAAGAAAATTATTGAAGTATGAGAAAGCTTTTATACCAAATACAGTTGATGTATGAAATCTTTGCTTATTTTTTTTTTTTTTTTTTTTAGGTCCGATAAGATTATATATAAGGATATTGGAAAGGAAATCTATCAGCTAGAAGTTCCAAATAACATAAAAGTCCCACATGATTGGAAAAAGTTATCTCGTACACAGAAAGTTAATCGTTATTGGAATTCAACTCTTCAAAAACTCGTAAGAGACCTTCAGGAGGCACTTGAAACTAAATCTAACACATTGAAAGCTTTGCAAGGAAAATTTTATGAAAAGTTTGATGTTCACTACCAGGAGTGGTTATCTGCTATTAGAATCATTGCCGAGATCGACTGCTTGCTTAGCTTGTCTACGAGTTCAAAGGCATTGGGCGGTTAGTCATTATTATGATCTAATGATAACAATTATACGAAGAATAAGTTAAATGTTAATTATTACTCCATAGAACCATCATGTCGTCCTCAATTTGTGCAAGACGGGCCGAACGTCTTGGAATTCGAGGAACTTAGACACCCTTGTGTTACAGCTGGGTATGTTATGAGACTACGAGTGCATTTTGTCTCAAAGTTGTCGCTAACAGATATTTATTCGATTTTGTTTAGTGTCGCAACAGATTTCATACCTAATGATACCTCCTTAGGAGGAAATGAGCCAAATATAATATTATTGACCGGTCCTAATATGGGTGGAAAGTCTACCCTCTTGCGTCAGGTTAGGTTTATGATTTATTTAAGTCGGGTTTCATATATCTATACATTGGATAACTACAATGATGTATCATTTATAACAGAATTGCGTAGCAATAATTATGGCACAATTGGGGTGCTATGTGCCAGCGAAAAGGTGTCGAATGACACCCTTTGATAGAATTTATACACGCATTGGTGCAAATGATAACATTCTGGCAGGACAAAGTACTTTCATGGTAGAATTAAGCGAAACTTCAAAGATTCTACATGAAGCTACTCCAAGATCTATGGTCATTCTTGATGAATTAGGTCGGGGTACATCAACTTTTGATGGGTATGCAATTGCCTATTCTGTTTTACATTATTTGGCGACGTACATTGGTTGTTTGGGATTATTTTCTACTCATTACGGCATGTTAACGCAAGAGTTTGCCAAGAATCCCAATATCGCTCTCAAACACATGAGCTGTCAAGTGGACCAACATAAAAAGGAGGTTACGTTTCTTTATAAATTAGTAGCTGGTGTGTGTCCTAAATCATATGGAATGAACGTGGCTAGTATGGCGGGAGTTCCACGAGGAATTGTAGATCGTGCAGAAGTTGTTGCTGCCAAATTTGAACAAACTTCTCACTTGTATGATACTTTGACTGCAAACGGCTCTAATATTGCGATCACGGCGCAATGCGATTTCGCATATTTATTGAAATCTGCGTTTAAGAAAATAGGTTCATCTGAAGATGATGTTGGTGATAGGGCATTGGATAATCAGACTGAACATGAAAAAGAGGCGAGACAGACTAGAGTTTTGAAAGCTATTATACGTAGTATTAGAGAGATGTGAAAATTTTAATTGACGTTTAAAAATATGTATAAATAATAACCAATTACTATATCGAAATTCGTACAATATAAATAAATATGATTTGATAATAATATATCACGTTTTAATATCACGTGGGACAAATTAGTACTCAAACACGGGAAATTAACGATTTGGTTAAATTAACAGTTAACGCCCATCCCTACACACGATGACACGCGTGCATCAATGTTTTGATTTAAAACCGTTTGCTAGTTACAATAATTGGTAGTTGCCGCAAATATGAATCCAGCCAGAAAAAAAATTTTTTTTTCCGAGAACCCTAAAATATTTTCGAGTTCCTTCCTCAGCTTCGCATGTCTAGTAACGGCTTTAATCACACGTTCGAAGTTAGTTCTTTAGTACAACTCGAGGAACATATACAAAATGAAGTTAAAAATATCAATTATTTCGTAGAAACATCTAACCTTTTTGAATGTTCTTCGCATGTTGTTTTGAAAATCTTTACTGACTGGAAAAAAGAGGACCTGGAACTAGTGCAATTTAAAGACGGAATTACAAACAAACGTAAATAACTTCCTTTTTTTCTTTTTCTTTTTTTTTTTGCTATTTTCCTTTATTAAAGTGTATCAATATATTATTCCTAGTTGTCAAATGTACCAATAAAGCTCTTAATTTTTCTGTCTTAATTCGAGCTTATGGTAATAAATCGGAAGTTTTAATTGATAGGAAACAAGAAATTTATGTAAGATGCAATAAATAACTTTTTCTAAAGGGTTTTTTTCAGAATTTAATAATTATAATCATATTTTTTTATAAAAAAAAAAAAAAGAACCTTGTGACTTTGTCGAGTCTAGGAATGTCACCACCTTTTTACGGGCGTTTTAGTAACGGGCTAGTATATGGTTTTATAGAAGGAACAGCATTTTCTGTTCCTGATTTAAGCAATTCATGCAAGTCTTCACTGGTTGCCGAACATTTGGCCGCATGGCATAACGTGAATATTGCAGGAGAAAAAAAACCAAAGTTGTTTGTTACTTTAAAAAAATGGCTTAAGGAAGGTAATCTTTATTTATTCTTTCGTTTTTTCGTTTATTTATATATAAGTATATATTTATTCTTTTTTTTTATTTATTTATTTAGTGCCAACATCTTATGTCAACCCGGAAATAAACGAAAAGTTCCAAAAAAATTTCAATATAAAAGAACTTAACGCAGAGGTATTATATTTGTTTATAATTCGTTATCATTAATAAATTTGTCACTTGAATAAAGAATATAACTTTTTTCATTAGCTAACTAATTTGGAACTGGAATTAACGAAAGTTAATTCACCCGTTGTATTTTGTCATAATGATCTCCTATACGGCAACATTATTTACAATGAAACCACTAAAAAAGTTTCGTTTATTGATTACGAATATGGATGTTATAGCTACCGAGGTTTTGATATCGGTAATCATTTTTGTGAATTCGCCGGGTTTGAGTGTGATTATAGTTTATATCCAGATAAAAAATTTCAATTGCAATGGTTAAGACATTACCTTAATACATTTAATTCTGGTAAGCATAACTTCATGTTTTTATTACGAAATTTCCAATATCAAAGTGTTAATTTTTTGTTGATATTATTAGCTAAGGGAGAAGTGTTGAGAGATAATGATGTCACAGATAATGAGCTTTTTACATTATATCGTGAAGTCAATAAATTTGCATTAGCTTCTCACTTTTATTGGGGACTTTGGGCTTTGGTAAACATTAAATTTGATTTGTATTTATTATTATTATGTTTTAGTATTCAAAATTTAAAAAAAAAAAACTTTATAATAGGTTCAAGCTCAATTATCCGATATTGATTTCGATTATATGGAATACGCGGTCTTGCGTTTTAAAGAATATTATAAACGGAAGGATGAATTTTTATCATTATAGAATTTGATTTTTTTAACTTAAGAGTAATAAATAATGTTCTTATTTAAAAAAAAAAAATTAATCATTAACTTATTTATTTTGGAAAACACCGGTTCAAATTGAGAACGGGATTCAACCATTTCGACTGCGTTTTTCAAGATTTTACTCAAAAACTAATTATTATTGTTAGATTTACCAAAATGTATTGTTAGCAAAAATAATTTAATGGTTATAATATCTAACTAATTTCGTTATAAACAAAATTTGTTGTTCAATTGTCAACTGATCAAAAAATAGCATAAGATCATTTTTTATTATAACATAAATTAAAAAATTACAGGATCATTTTTCAAGTAAATTAAATAAATTGAAAATATAAATCATGATAAACAATAAATGACTTTAGTAAACCACACCAGTGGTGATTGGCACCAGTTTTTTGAAAAAAAAAAATTATAACATCCAATTTACCGATATTGTTATATAAATTTCAAAAAAAAATTAAAAAAAATGCAGATGTAAAAATGATAATAAAAATAATTATGCATTTATGTGCAGAATTTTTTTTAATTGTCTACCGAAGCATAGCGAAGAACCTAATATTTTTAGGCAATATCATTTTTAATCAATGAATGTTTTTTTTTTATTAATATGTGGTAACTAGAAGTAAAGTCACCAGCATCACATTAGTATGATATATTTTTCTGATCTTGAGATACTCCTTTAGATCTCTGATATCCTTATAAGTGCATTAGCAATCCATTTAGAAACACATCCTTATATGGTTGCAACCTAGATTTAGATATCTTAAACAACTATATCTGCAATAACAGGCTTATTAGACCTTATTAAATATCATCAATCATTAGATAGAAGATAATTTCAGCCATAAAGCTTTTTATATCCTATTTTTACTGTAATCTTATCAGAAACTATAACTTTATCCATTATCAGGTAGGTCTGATAATGAAATAACCTTACAAAACTTATGCTTTAGAAGTTATCATCTCTGTATAGAACTGTAAAAGTGGTAACTGTCATACTCATATCATTAAATTTATCTGAAAACTGAATCCAACCTCTACTCCCTAATAATAGCTTGATTTGACTGGCATTACAACATGCAATACAGTTATTATCATAACCACCTGAAGGTAATACTCAAATTTACTAATTACTAGTTAATCATTTCTTTACTTGTATAAAAGCCTCTACCATTTGAAAATGTAAGACAGTATCTATTTAATGAAAACTAACTTCTATCAATCTTTAACTTCATTTATATCTACTTGTTCTTTAAAGCTAGTATTTAAACATAATTAATATTAATTGATAGGTTAATTGATCAGTTATTAATATATATTAGTCTATATATCCTTATATTTAGTTACAATAAAAATCTTATGATAATCATACAATTTTACCTTAACTAGGACCTAAACTTGAGCTTTTACAATATAATTTACGAAAGAGACTTAGTTTTACAAATTGAATTAAAATTACCAATTCTTCTAATTAATGATTGTTAATTTTGTGTTATATAAATATTATAATTTTCATTTTTTAGTGAATATTTGATTATTATAATAGAATAAATACTAAAAATACTTATTAAAGAAGAAATACGTTTGAATTTTACTAAAATTGCAAAAAACATAAAATTTATTCAATATATATATGTTGTCATTACAATAATCATTTCTACATACCTTTTATAAATGTAATATTTTATTTACATTTATATTTTATCTTATATTATATTTTTATAATATGTTATCATTAGCTATAATCATAATAAAAAATAATCTTTATTAACATTTTTATATATTTCATCTTTATAATACTTTTTACAGTATAAACAATTATATTCTATTTGACCATAGTAATGCTAATAATAATCATAGCCACATATTAATATTATATTACTATCATCATTATCCAATATTTTGTAATAATCGTTACAAAGTTCTGGTAAAAAGGGAACTCCAGTATTGTTATAGGAAGATATTAATCCAAAAGATCATGTGATGCACGTGACCAAAAAGGCATATTGACTGCATCACGTTAGACAATGAAGATGGTAAAGATGAGAGAAATGAACTAAATAAAGATTATGCGAAAAACCCAGAAGTTGCCGAAAAATTTCATTATATTATTAATCATTTTGTATTATTAATTATTTATCATTTATAATCAATTAGTATTTTATTTATTTATATTAGCAAATTTAGTATAAATAGGATAGCTTTAGGACTTGGTTAAAAACAAGATTAGATAGCAATAGATAGCAGTAGATCACAAGAGATAATAATTTGTAAACAAGATAAATACTAATAATAATTATATGCTAACAAATATAATTGTATTGAATTCTTTATTCCTTAATAAAATCCTAAAATTTATTCTAAATATACATTATCGTTTAAAGTAATAACTATTTATAAACCATTCAGAGTTCTTTCTAAAGTATTAAATAAAAGCTAAATTCCTTTGTTAATCTTGCGTTAATACTAATTTTCAGTTATTAGTATCGTAAGATAACAGTACTATAACTCATTGATAAATATGTGATATCAACATCTTTATTTAAAATAGTAAATTTATATTTTAAATGTCTTCTTTTCTTTTTTTTTTTACTTCTTATTACCATTAGTTGTTATATTTGTAATTTTAGCAGTTTTATTAATATATTAAAATAATTAGCAAAAATAATCTAGCAAAAATAATGATATTTTTTATCAAATATTTTAGAGTGAAGAGTGTATATATGTGTCTTTTCTTTGTATAATATATTCTTTTAAATAATGATTACTTATCTATTTTCAATTTTATATAAGTTAATAAAAAAATTGCATTTTTTAATATAATTATGTTTCATATCAAGAATATAAGTTTGTTTAATAATACATTAATACTGTTATTAGATGATATATTTATGCATATTTAACTATGTAAGTTTTAATAAAATAATCATTAAGATCTACAAGAAACATTTTAATTACATCTAATATTGGATGCTCTATATGTTACCAATAAAAAATATCTAATAAGAAAGCAAGGGCTTTATTATAATTTTTACAATTCTATTATCCCTTAAATTGTAGAGGTTCACAGGTAAATTTGCCTGCTTATTTACTATAAATTCCCTTCTGATTTACTTTTATGAAAAATTAAAAATTTTTAAAAATTTTTTTTTTAAATTAATTTTATATATATATATAATGTTATAGTAAATTTTAGTTTTTAATTATATAATAAATAATTTAAAGTTACTTATAAGCTAAAAATTTGTAATTTTTAAAAAAATTATAAATTAA
>CAJVPP010001520.1:0-19458 GCA_910592005.1 Funneliformis mosseae | reverse complement strand
TTTGACTTGAAATTTGATTTGAACTTAACTCAACTCAAATAAATTCAAGTCAAAATTGAGTCAAGTTAAACTCGAGTTGAGTCAAATTGAGTTAAGTTTAAAATTTATATAACTCGAATCAAGTCGAATTGAAAGATTTTATAAAATAAATTTGACTCAACTTGACTCAAAAAAAACAAGTTGAATAGAGTTGATCTTTAAACTTAACTTGACTCAACTCATTCGGAACTCTAATATTAACTATGTTAGACATCTAATATGTTAGACATATTAGCTATATTAAACATATTAGACATATTAAATATATTTGACATTATCGACATTTGTATTTCACCACACAATTGTAGATTTATGATCATCAAAATCAATATCTGATCATAATATATAATTCATTAAAAGTATAGGTAATTTCCTTTTTATTTTTTAGACCTTCTTTAAATCTATAACCTTTATATTAATAATACCTTTTGTTAGAGTTCCGGATGAGTCGAGTTAACTCACGAGTCAGATAAGCTGAGTCGAGTTCAAATCAAGTCGAGTTTGTGTTTTTTTGACTCAATGATTTGCGAGTCAAGCCAAATTTGAGTCGAGTTAAATATTTAACTCGACTCGATTTAAACTTGACTTGATTCGAGTTGATTTGAGTTGACTTGAACGATAAAAAAATCGTTTAAGAAGAATGATAAAGAATCGTTCGACTTGAACGATAAAAAAATCATTCAAGAAGAACGATAAAAAATTGTTCGACTTGAACGATAAAAAAATCGTTCAAAAAGAACGATAAAGAATTGTTCGCCTTGAACAATAAAAAAATCGTTTAAAAAGAATGATAAAGAATCGTTCAAGAAGAACGATGACAAATTGTTCGACTTGAATGATAATGAATCGTTTGCTCTTTTTTTTTCCCCCCTCGATCTTTTCGTTTTTTTTTATTATTTTTTTTCAAAGTCAAATCAAGTTAAAATTGAGTCAAGTTAAATTGAGTCGAGTTTAAAATTTATATAACTCGAATCAAATCAAATTGAAAGATTTTATAAAATAAATTTGACTCGACTCGACTCGAAAAAAGAGAGTTGAGTCGAGCTGATCTTTAAACTCGACTCGACTCGACTCATTCAGAACTCTAATAATTACAAAACAGTTAAAAATATTTTTAAGAAAAATACAAAAACTCCTAACTTTTTTGTTACTTTACCATGAAATATTTTCTTTTATATTTCATTAACTATAATAATATAGGATACAATAATTTTTTTTAAATTATAAAAATTCTTTAGGGTGTGTCTTTAATAATTTTAGTTATTGTTTGCAAAATATACAAATGATGTTTTATATAAATATTTGAATTTTTGTTAAAAAAAAATGCATGATTATTTGAAATGGTTACAAAAAGTAACAGAAGTCCTTTAAAAACTCATATAACAAAAAAATTGAAAAGAAAGTGAAATGCCAAAGAAAAATTAGAAATTATTGCTAATTAAGAGAAACATAAAATTGGCATTAAAGAATATTGTAGAAAAATTAATATTCAACCAAAATAACTACGTGAATGGATAGGTAAAAAAGATAAACTAATCAAAGTTTCACCAAAAACTACCAAATTACATAATGGAAAATTGCCTTACTATCTGGAAATTGAAAATACTTTGTTTAATTGGATTACAGAGCAACATCAATTACAAAATCCTGTTACTCAAGCATTGATAACTATAAAAGCAGTTTCACTTTCACAAAATACAAATTTTCAACACCTTCCAAATATTTAATCATTTAAATTCTCAAATAATTGGCTTGATGGTTTTTTAGATCATCATAATTTATCAATTCGTCAGTTTCGCAAAAATTACCTGAAAATTAAAAATTAAAGCAAAACTTTATTAATTATGTTTTAGAACTACGTATTCAATATTTTTAATTGGAAATATGGATGAGACTCCTCTTATATTTGATTTTCCAAACCCATCAACAATTGAAAAACGTGGAACTCGAACCATTGCTATTCGTACTACAGGCTATTAAAAAATAATTTTACTGTTATTCTTGGATGTATGGCTGATGGAACAAAATTGCCACCATTTTGTTCGAGCAAATCCAAAAGGTTGGGTTAACGAAACCGAAATGCTGTGGTGGATCGAAAATGTCTGGACTAAAAGAGCACTTTTTGATAATCCAAATTCTCTTTTAATTCTTGACTCATTTAGAGCACATATAGTAGATCCGGTTAAACTTCAATTTTCTATAAATAATACAAACTTAGCCGTAATTCCTGGTGGATTAACACCCAAAGTTCAACCATTAGAAGTTAATTTTAATAAGAGTTTTAAACAAGGATTCGCGCACTTTATAATCGTTTGATGGTAGAAACAATCCATGAATTAACTCCCTCAAGACGAATTAAACGACCATCATACTTACTACTTGTTGAATGGGTGTGAGTTGCATGGAATTCACTTGAACCAAGTTCAATTAAACGCTCTTTTACAGTAGTTGTTGCAGAATTTAGTTATTAGTTTTAACGGTTCAAAAAATTTATAAAAAAATTTTTATTAGACATTTTTATAATAAATAAACAATAGACGTTACAACACAGTAAATATTTTATGCTTCTGATATGCACCATCGAAATGTCCGCATTAGCCAAAAATTTAATTTACAGGTGGTATTTTAGACCGCGAAATACGGTACTTTTAGAACCGTTTAAATCTAAATAGAAAAGTATTTATTATAGGCAAATATTTTTGCTACAAATATAAATGTACATAAAAGAATAATAAAATTTGTTATGATTGTTACTATAAGAATCATTTCACAATTTTCAAAACAATACGAAAGCATCGCCTTGTTCAGGACTTAAAAAAAATTTACTTTAAAAATTACAAGTATACAATATCAAATATAAAAAATTAATAAAAAGTTTGTTAAATGTGATAAATTTTATAATTCTCCATACTTCAAATCTGTCACTAAATTGATATTTTTTTGAACGAAGATCAAGACCATTGGAAGAGGACATGGCATCTCAAAAGACCTTGAAGATTACCAATAATTTTCTCGAAAGGCATATCTTTATGTTCAAAAATAGTATTCAGGTTAGTACCTTTTCCATATAGTCTGAATGATGGTTATCTAACAAAAACCTTTTTCCTTCAACAATGAAAAAATATTATTGTCTTCGTACTACGTCAATTATATTATTTTAACAAATATGGTATCCCAAATCACATATGGATTACTACGAGTTTTGGTAGTTTCTTAAATTAACGTAACAAATTTCAAATTCCGGGGGTTCTCCGTGGATATAGAACCAAAATAAAGAAATCATGGGCATGTGACAGCATATGTCTTAATTTAAACAGCATTCTCGGTTTAATAAACGCTAAAATTTTAAATTTAGGACAAAACATGATGAAACATCATATTTTTCTAAATTCTGAATAACAAAAAATTTTCAAGTTACATTAACCAAAATAATTTATTTGTTATTAATCTTTCGGGTCAATAAGTTTAATCATCGGAGATAAAAGTTTTCGTCAAACATAAATACTCGAAAATTATTTACCATAATTTCTTCAAATAATAGATGTTTCAATGCAAATAATTTTGCATTATTGTTTTGAATTTGTACTAATTAAAAAGAATTGTTAATTTATCAAACAACAACTAATTGAGGATCATGACGAAAATGGTTTATAAAAAAGGAACTACAATATTTCTATATATGTAATTGATCAAAGTTCCAATAAAAAAAAATAACCCGTCCCGTAAATGAAGTTAAAATTTCGGATTATCTTTAATCCACATTGAAAGACGATTTTTGGATTCGATAGAATGGATTTTCTTGAAAATTTTAACTTGCAACATACAAATAACCATTTTTTTAAATATCAATAAAGTTTCATGAAAATCAGAAAATTTTATATTACAAAAAAAGTGATTTCGATCATCATAACAAATATGCAAAACAAATAAAGTAAATGTTCCGATGTAACCAATTTATTTTGAGGATTGAGTATTTTTTCTTTTTTTTTCAGCGAAAGAGGGGTAGTTATACCTTTTGCTATTAGCAATCTTAATTGAAATAAAGTAGATATCTTTTAATTTATTCATATTTGTTACATATAAAGTTATTGTACGTCTATTTAATAACAAAAACTACGTAAAGGAAAAGAAATACATATAGGAAAGGTACGTTTTACAACCGACAAAAAAAAAAAAAAAAAAAATAACTTAAAATTCTAAGAGAAATTTTTTTAAATAAAGGGTGTGGGTAGCTCAATCGGCGAACATATTTACATCTTCGCATGATATATTATAAAAATTAATAATAATAGTAATGATGATAGGAATTCTTTAAAACTTAGATTTCTTGGATATGGTGTATGCAAATGTTTTTGGTGATAAATAGAGTAAAGATTTAAATAAAATAATAAAAAAAATATATATATATAATATTAATATTAATAAAACTTATGTTTTTCTGCGCAATTATGAATTAATTTTTCCAATAGGTCCATATTTTCTTCCATTCCTTTTATTAAATGAACAACGTTTTGATAAATCATCAAAAGTTCATCATCAATCTTTTCATCTCCATAATTTATTTCATCGACCTCATTCATTTGGCCATCAAGTTTATGCATAACTCTTTCAAGTTCATCAAGACTCGCGAACATTCGTTCAACTAATAAAGTTTGAACGCGTATTTATTTATATGGGTGAGCCGACGTTAAGAAAAATGTACAATCAAAAACCTTTTTACAATTACAGTACCTTCTCCTTCTAATATGGTCATGACGTTCTCGTTTAAGGCGCATGCATTTAAAATTGATTGTAGGTAATATAATTTTTGTCTCATTTTACTGGGCACAAGGGAAGTTGAGAAGAAATGATTGTCAACTGTGTAATTTCCTTGTGGTTTGCCCATATTTGGTGAGAACTCGTTGGTGGAGGATTCAATTAAAGATGCCTAAAAATTTTAGTTTTTATAAATAAGAATATTACGTCAACTGGAAACCCGCATTGGCGAAACGTTCTTTCAATTTGATTACCATAAGGTCTAATGAATAGTGACTAGTGTGAAAAGGTAATTTCCTAATTATTTCGGTTCAAATTTTTTTTTTATTTTTATTTGTATTTTTTTTTGAATTTTAAAGGAAGAAAGAATAAAACCGTAAGAGATTGGCGATGACAATAATGCAAAAAAAAAAAAAAAAAAAAAAAAAATGGTCCATTTATTTATTAATTTTGTGAATGAAATTTTTTTTTTTTTGTTACCAAATAATACTTTAACAAAGAAACACAATGTTTGATATCTTACGCGGTCTGTGTGAGCATAAACTACGATTTAAGTTTCAATTTACGTGTTACATGGCACGTATCGGTGGAAAAAGCGGAGTTTCCCATACATATCGTGATTGGTCGCGTGAGAAATTTTTTTTGTAATTTATTGATAATATATTAATACGTACGATTAACAAAATGCGTAAATGAACTATTAAACCGAATAAATTAAAAAAAAATTTGCTTATCTTCAATTATACCTAAAACGATATAACGATAAAAAGATAAGCTTTGTAGTTAAATGAAAAAAGAAAAAATTGATTTGCTGATATTTCGTGATAACGGAACAGATTTTTGATAATCGAATGCAAAAGAAAGTAATTGCGCCATCAACGCCGACTAACAAACGTAAATTTTTCCACGGCCAATATTTGGGGATTACAAGAAAAAAAAAAATTTTTACTACCTTCCTTATTGATTACAACTCGCAGATTTGTGTAAAATAATTACTGTGTTACAATGTTAGCTGATTGTACAAAAATGAATCGATATCTATCTGTTATGTTGAAGTGTGGCACGAAAAAGGATCTTCTTAAAAAAGGATCATTATCCGCGATAAATTCATTCTTGCTTTTTAGGATGGGAAAAAAATATTGAACATTATTCCCAAAATTTTTGTTATCTACATATTTAAATTTTTGTGAGACGTTATAATCAAACAAAATAGTTCTTTTATAGAATAAGATTTTAGAATTCACATGTTAATTCTTACATGTATAAATAAAGTACGCTCAGTTCAGTTTTTATTTTCCGAAAAAAAAATTTAGTAAATATAGTAACCAATTTATCTTAATATTGCTCAATTCCTGTTTTCCTGTATATGATATATAAATAATTGTTAAAAACAATGATGATAACTTTACCTTAATTAAATAATTAGATATTCACTAAATATAGACAAAAAATTTCAAGGTGATTTCTTTTACCTATCCATTTATAAAGGTTTCAACTTGGAAGATTATAGTGAGTAGCAATAACATTTTATCGATTTTATGAGAGAATATTCAATAATACCAATAATAAAAAGGTTATATATTACCGTTGACCTGGCATTTGTTACACGAATCACATTTTGAAACTTTTCATATTAAATATTCTGGAAACAGTTTTTTATTTACACTTACAGTATACGTTAGAGATTCTATCTAATACTGGTTCAAAATATTATTTAAAAGAAAATTTTAAGATTTTTAAAATAACAAGTTTATTTATTTATTTATTAAGATTATATAATTTAAAATTTTTCAAATAATTATGGTTTAATTTATTTTGAGTATAAAGAGAAGATATTATTAACTATTTTTTTTTTATTAAAAAAAAAAATAAACTAAAATAATTATTAATTTATCATATAATATAAAAATTTAAAAATTATAATTTTAATATTTAATAAAAAAATAAATTGAATTACTTGATCATATCATATTAATAATTATAAATATTTATTAAATAATTAATAGATAAATTTAAATAAAAAAAATAAATTTTTTAAATTATTTATAAATCTTATTTTTGAATTTAAAATTAATAAAATTACTTAATTTATATATAAAATACTGATTTTTAATTTTATTTTAATGGTTTTATCTATAAATTTGCTTGTAATTATTTAATAATTAAAATAATTTATTAAAAAATTAATATATTTTTAAATAACAATTAAATATATATAATTAATTAGTAATTTTTAAAAACAAATATATATAATAAATTATTATAAAATAAAAATTTAAATTTAAATTTATATATAGTATCTTACTATTTATTAATCTTGAAATATAAAAATAATATTATTTAAAAAATTTAATTAAATAAATTTAATAATTTTAAGTTATTTTTAAAAAATTGAATAATTGAAAAATAATATATTAATAATTATTAATTTTAAATTTTAAATTTTAAAAATAATTAATAATTATTAAAAAAAATTTAATGTATATTACTATTTAATAATAGTAAATAATCAGGTTATTTGATTATTTTAAATAATCTTTTAATGATCTTTAAATAATAAGATTATTTATTATTTAAATTATTTAAATAAAATATTATATAATTCATATCAAATTTTATATGCTAATTAATATCACAAATTTATATGATATGAAAATTTATTAACAGTATTAAAATATTAAATTACATAAATAATTTTAATCAGAATTATCATATAATATAATTTTAATAATTAAATTATTGATCATTTAATATTAAAATAATCTAAATAATTAGTAATTTAATTATTTAGATTATTTTAAGTAATTTATTAATACTACTATTATTAAATATATCTTAATATAATAAATATAATAATAATTAGTATTAATTATTAATTAAAAATTTTATAAACTTTAATAATTAAATATTAACTATTTAATATAATATGATTTTTTTTAAAGTAATTTATTAATAAACTTTTATTTTTTTTACTTTTGCCTAAGATATTCTATATTTTTTAAAAGTATAATACTTATACAAAATTTTACTATTATATTAACTTTTTCTACTTTTTAATCTTAATAAGATACAAATTTATAAAATTTATAAAATTTATTTTGAATTTATATTTTTTTAAGTAAATTAACTTACTTAATTAATAAAAAGTATTTGAAATAATATTTTATATATAATAGATAATTTTTATTTTATTAATTAATTAATAATATTATTTTATAAAATTATAAAATAAAAAAATAAACTTGCAAAAATAGTATAATATTTATTTTTGAAATTACAAATTTACTTGTTTTTATTTTTAAACTTTTATTATAATTCAAATTTTTAATAAATTTTCATAAATATAAGTAAAATTACTTTTATATATTTTTAATATATAAAAAATTTCTATTTCATTCTTAGTAATTCTATATTTAGTATTTGTTAGTTTTTTATTTAAGCTTTGATTAATGGTATGTGATATTTTATTTAGAATTTTTGCAACTACTCTTTTTCTTTTAGCTTTTTTTATTGTTATAAATTTTTAGTTTTATTATAATAACTTCTACTATTCTTTTATTCTGTAAATTTTTAGGTTCTATTTTTAAAACTTCTTATTAATATACTAATTTTATTATTCTAACCTATCTGAATAATAAGTAATTAATTGATTAAATCCTTTTTAATACATTTTTATAAGTTTATATTTTTAAAAGTATTTATAAAATAAAAAGTTAATTATTTTAAATACTATTATAAAATCACTTACAAGTTCTTATAAAAATTTTTTATATTATTATCAAGCTCATTTTTAATTATTTTGATATTTAAGTTAAAAGGTTGTGACAATTAATTCTATATATTAGAATTTCTAATCTTAGGATTTTTTTAAGTCCTAAAAGTATCTGTTATACTTGAATTAATTCAGCAATTTATTATGTCTTAGAGTTTAAAATATATTTAATCAAATTTGTAATAATTAAGTTACTTGTTTAAACTCATTTTAGATTTAACAAAATGTTTAAACTATAATTTTGTTAATTTTTACTAAAGTTTTAATATAGTTTCACATTTTTATAAACTTTGATATAGTTTTATTTTTTTCAGAATTTCGCAGATTTTTTAATAAAATTTCGCTAAAATTTACTTTTTTTTATTTAGATAACTTGCAAAATCTCTAAGTTTCATTCAGTAACTTTAGTAATGATGAACTTAAAAGTAAGTTAATGTAGAATATCACAATAAATCCTAGATAAAAAATAATATTAAAAGAAAAAATAATTTATGTAAATTTAAATTGATTTTTTATTAATAATTTAAAACTTAGAAACTTACAAATAAATTAATTTATAATTTAAGCAAAAGTTATTATATTTATACAAGATTAATTTGCTATGGCTAACTACTTATTATATTATAAATTAATTAAATATATATATATATTCTGATAAAAATATACTTAAATATAATAAAATAATAAAATAAAATAAACTATAAAAATAACAAAAAGAATAAAAATAAATTATAGACATTAAAAGAATTATAAATGAAATAAAATAAATAAAATAAAATAAACTATATAGAAAATATAAGAAAAACATAAAAAAAAGTGAATAAAAATTATTGTTGATCACTATTCAACGCAGTTAAGAAATCATTTAATATGAGATTATCATTGATTAATAAATCTTATGTGATATTTAGAATTGTAATTTTTTTTAATAATATGATTTAATAGCTTATTTATTATAAAATATTAAATAATCATTAAAGTATTTACTTATTAATAAATTTATTTTCTTTCTTTTATTTAGAAAGCTCTTATTTGATTCCTAAAATTCTTCTCATTAAATATGTTTTTACTAATATTTAATTTAGTAAATCTTATATTAAAGATTTTTAAGATTTCATCAAATCTAAAAATAAATATAATATGTATTATTAAGGTCTTCATCAATATTATATCAATTTTAAATAATACAGATTTTTTTCTAATTTAAGATGAGTAGTTATAATATTAAGATAATATTATAATTATTATGTAATTTGATTTTACTATATTTATATAAAGAGATTTTACTATATATAATAAATTTTGCTATATATCAAAAATTTTACACATATTTTTATTTGATATATCTTTTATATTCTGATCTATTTATAATATAAATATTATACCTAATTTATTATAAAAAATTTTTATTTATAATTATAATATAGATTTGATAATTATATTTTTTATTTTGTAATTAAATATATTTAAATAAAAACTAATCAATAATTTAGTTTAATAAGAATTAAAATATTATAAAATATTTTTCTATTAATTAAAACTAAAAATATTTTCTGATATATATGTATCTTACAATAAATGATTGAATCATTTTTACTATTTATTATTTTTTCCTATTTTAGTAATATAAAAATTAATATTTATTTAACTATGATCTATTAAAAATTAAGTATTTATGTAATTAAATAATAATTAATTACAAATGCAAATTTATTAAAAATAAATACCTAAATATGAAGCTAAAAGTAACAAGTTTAGTGAATATTAAAAGACTAAAAAACTTAATATACTCTTACAAATAAATCAAATTCTTTGACTATTATAAAAAAAATATATAACTGATTTCTTCTTCAGAATTAGTAGACTTTATACAAATATAATTCAAAAAGTTTAAAAAAAATATGTCTTTTAGAGTAATTAGTATTATATAACTTTAGCAAATAACTGTATAAGCTCTTATAATTATATAATGATAAATATAAAAATTTTAGATATCTATATGAAAACTTATAAAATAATAGATAAACAATCTTTTTATATTTTTATATTATATAATTACTGATTTATATTGCATTATATATATATTAAAATAAATAAATTATATATATTATAATATTATAACTTATAATAGTTAATATATATAATTTTGTATTAGAAGGATTAAAGAGATAATTATTATATTATATAATCATAATGTTATAATATTATAAATGATATTATAGTTAATATATATATTAAATTTTTTTATTACATATTTTGTTATAATAAAGCTTTGCATAAGTTAAGTCATTTACAAGTTAAATAAGTCAGTTTGTCTAAGCTTAGCTTGAGTTACTATAAGCTATAAGCCAAATAAACTAGCTTATATTATAGCTCAGTTTATAATATAATTTAACTTATTTATTTACTTTTTTCTTTAAAGAAAAGCAGCTTTAATGATATTTTTTTTAAAAAAATAATGTTAGTGATATTTCATTTGAAAAATAATACATTTGATAATATTTATTTAAAGAAAAATACATTTATTTTAAAAAATATATCAAATGGTATTTTTTTAAAAAAAACATATCTGTGATCAAATTTTTTAAAAATTTACTTATAAAGTGATTTTTTTAAAAAATTTTACTTTTGGTACAATTTTTTGAAAGATTTTATTTTCAAAGTGATTTTTTAAGAATTTTACTTCTAAAGTAATTTTTTATAGGATTTTACTTCTGAAGTAATTTTTTAAAAGATTTTATTTTTAGAACAATTTTCTTATAAAGTTTTACTTTTAGAGTAATTTCTTTATACAATTTTACTTTTAAAATGATTTCCTTAAAGAATTTTATTTTTGAAGTAATTTTCTTAAAGGATTTTACTTTTAGAGTGATTTTTTTTATAGAATTTACTTTTAAAATATTTAAAAAAAAATGTAAACTGAATGAGCTTATTTATAAATTAGCTTAACTTAACTTAGATTATGATTAATTATCTTAAAATAAAAGTGAAACTACCTATCAAAAAATATTAAACTGATTTAATATTCAGTTTTAATCTTATGTATAACATATTTTATATTTATTTTTTATTAATAAAATCATAAACTTTTGTAATAAATAAATCTAATCTTTTACCTAATTCTTTATTATTAGTTTTTTTTTAAATAACTTTATACTATTAATTTTATTCTACTAGTAAGTTATAAATTTATTAACTAATTTCTTTTATCTTTATATTACTTTAAAATTATATTTATTAATAAAATCTTTTTTTTGCTTTATAAGAAGAAGAAAATCTTTTATATTTATATCAAATTAGTATTTTACAAAATCAGTTTTTCAGAATCAGAATCTGATCTGAAAATGTTTTTTCAATAAAAAGAAACTTTTTATTTTTAAAAAAGATTTGAAAAATTGTTTTTTTTAATAAAAGGAACCTTTTTGACTTTAAAAAATTCTGAAAGTTATTTTTTTTAATAAAAGAAATCTTTTTAATTTTATAAGAAATCTAATAATCATTTCTTTTTAATGAAAAGAAACAAATTTTCAGCTCTAAAAGAGATCTAAAATTCATTTCTTTTTAATAAAAATAAATAAATTTTTAGTTTTAAAAAAGATCTAAATGTCATTTTTTTTATTGAAAGAAAACAAAATTTTTAATTTTAAAAAATATTTAAAAAGTTATTCCTTTTCATTGAAAGAAAACAAAATTTTAATTCTAAAAATGCTAAAATTATTTTTTCAATTCTAAAAAAATTTGAATAATTATAAGAAAAGTTTAATTCAATTTAATAAAACTTTATATAATATATAATAATTAAATTTTATTTTATTAATATAAATATAAAAATAAATACATAAATTATATATTGTATATCACTTACTAAAAAATAGCCAGTTATTATTAAAAAAAAAAAAAATAAATAAATTTAAAAAAATAAATAAAGAAATAAATAAAATTCACTTACCAATAAATTCAATAATCACTAAAAAATTTGTTGCCATCATTCTGAAATAATATAATTTAAAAAATAAATAAATAAACAAATAAAATAAAATAAATTAATAAATAAATAATAAATTACTTATTACAATTGATAGTAATTTATTCAAGCTATAAAAAAAAAAATTAAAATAAAATTAATTAAATTTAAATAAAAAAATTAATTTCTAATCTTTTATTATAAATAAAATTATTAATTAATATTAAAAATAAATAAATAATAAATTTAAAAAAAAATAAATAAATAAATAAAAAAATTAAATTTAAAGTTACTTATTTATAGTTATTAATTGCTAATATCACAATTTTTACTAATCTTAAAATATAGAAATTTAAAAATTAATAATTTTAATTTATACATCTTTTGATAATTTTTTCTTTTATTTTACTTTACTATCTTATCATTCTACTATCTTCTATTACCTTTCAATTATCTTATACCTTTCACTACTTCTATTCCTTCACATTACTATTCACTACCTTAATTAAATATATAATCTAAAATAAATTAAAAATATATTAAACAGAATAGTAAAAAAAAAAAAAATAATAAATATTTAAAAAAAAATATTAAAAAAAAATTAATTACTTATTATAACTGAAGTTAGTAAAGCTTATTTTCTTTAGTTTTAAAAAAAAAGTTTATAATAATAAAAAAAAATTATCAATTTATTATTTGATAATCAATTTAAAAACTAAATTCAAATCTAAATCTGAATCTAATAGATTAGATCTAATCTGAATTTGAATCTATGTGAATTACTATAAATAATATTAACAGATATTATTTGAAAAAAGAAGAAATATCTGATACATTTGATGATACAACTGTTAGTATACCTATTGATATACCTAATATATCTAATACAAGTATATCTTTAAGATTAAAAAAAGAAAACTTTAATAAAATAACTTATTAAGGATGTTATAATAATTTTTAATAAAGTTGAAGAATATATTCAATTATATGAAATTCTATACATTTGGATTCTCTTATATAGTAAAATAAAAAAAAGATAAATTTCTAATTTTAAGTAGTTTAGCTCAAATTATTTAGCAGTTTTAGCAACTTTAACTACTAGAAAATATTTTTTTTAGTGCTAAAAATTTATTAACAAATAAAAAGACACGAATAAAACTAAATTATTAATAAAATCATATTTTCAAAAAGAAATACATCTAATTTTAAAACAATTTATCTAGCTAATTCCTATTTATCTGATTTGACTTGATCTAAAAATCTAAGTCAGGTTAGTAAATTTTCAGATTAATATCAGGTCAGATCAACAAGTCAACCTAATATAACCTGACCTAATAAAATTTAAGTTAACCAGTCATCATTTTTAAATAATAATTTTATTATTCAATTGAACAATAGTTTTATTATTTTGAACAATATTTTATCATTTTAAATCATGATTTTATCATTCTTGAACAATAATTTAAGAATAATAGTTTTATTATTCTTGAACCATCATTTTATCATTCTTAAATAATAATTTTATTATTCTTAAATAATATTTTATCATTCTTAAATGATATTTTATCATAATTCATTATTATTTTTAAATGATATTTTATTATTCTTAAACCATAATTTTATCATTCTTAAATGATAATTTTATTATTCTTAAACCATAGTTTTATCATTTTTAAATGATGTATTTATTATTCTAGAATGATTCATTATTATTTTTAAACAATATTTTATCATTCTTAAATTATAATTTTATTATTTTTGAATAATATTTTTATTGATTAGGTTAGATCAGATCAAGTAAAAATTTAAATTAGGTCAGATTTTTATTTGACCTGATCTAATTTTCTCAGTTTAGATAACTTAATTGATTTGATCTGAATTAACCTATTCAAAACTCTAATCATTACATTATTAATTCACTAATATTTTTTATTATTATATTATATTTATTTTTAGATTTTTTTAACATTTCTCTTAATTACAATTTTAATTCTTTATTAACTTTTATTTTCAACTTTTTATTTCTTTTCAAATTCCTATTTTTTTTAATTTTTCCTTCATTATTTTTGTTTTTCTTCTTATTTATTATTTTAAAAGTTATTATATATTTTTATTATATATTATCATTATGTATTCTTTATGATTTCATTATTATTATCTTTATTTTAAATATTTCTATTTTCTTTTTTTGATTTTTAATAATTAATTCTTTGTTTCTTATAATAAATTTTCTTTCTTCATATTTATATGTATATTTATATTCATTTTTATTATTTTCATTAATTTTTTTTTTTAGTAATATAAATTATACAAGTATTCCTATGATCTTATTATATTAGTTTTTTTATCTGAGTTTTTGTATAATTTTTATATATATTTATAAGTCATTATTTTTTCTTTCTTTTATTTATTTATTTTCTTTTTCTGTAATTTCAATTATTTATTTTCTAAGTCTTATAATTAATTTATGATTTGTATTTTATTTATCATCATTTATCATGTGATCTTTTATATTTTATATTATAATTATATTACTTATTATGAATTTTGTTATGTTAGTTAATTTGTATTCTATTATATCATTTTGACTAATTACTTATCTAATATCATGTGATTTATTTTTATCCTTTTTCATAATCTATTTATATTTTATATTTTTAGTTATATAATATATTTATATTATTAATTATGTGATTTGTTATTATGTATTTTGTTTTTTATAATATAATTTTAGTTGATTATTTATTCCTTATCTTATGATTTGCTTTAGTCTATATATATAATTTATTACATAACTTTTAACTACTATATAGCACTACAAAATTCTAGATATTATATGGGGTCTAGTCAATAGAAAAGGGAGAAATCTAAATCTTGATAAAAATTTTTTTATTAGTTTACTTGACTGATTATAGTCATGTATTCAAAAATTAGCTTAAAAACTAAAATTAATAAAAATTTTTAGATTTTCTTCTTTTTTATTGACAAACCCCATATATAAAACTCACAACTGATATATATAAAATTAAATACTTTTTATTCCTTCTAAAATTAGTTTAATTTGTTTAAAATTAAATTACTACATATAAATTTATATAAATTCGCTAAAATTCAAAATGTGACTTTTTATATAGTTATTTTCAGTATTTTTATTATTGATAGTTTTTTGATTGATTAATCATATTATGATTACATATGATTAAACTAATTTAAATTTTTTATAGATATATAATCTATATATCAAGTTTTTTAAGTTTATTAAAAAATTTTTTTGCATTTTCTTTAAGAAATAGTATTTTTTTGTTAATACTAATATCTTTAAAAGCTAAATAGTAGGCAATATATAAGGATTCAGTAGGAAAAATTACAAAAAGAATAATTTTAAATTTCTGAAAAAATTGCATTATTAATATGAAAATAAATTTTTATAGATACATAAGAAAGAGATTTGAGATTCGAAATAAATGTATCAATATAAGAATGTATAAAGCTTTTTTTTTATATATAATAATAATTTAAGTAATACTAAGTATATTATTAAATATAATTATTACATAAGAACTGACTTATAATAAAAAAGAGTAGTTACATTAGCACACAAAAGATTTTCTAAAAATATAAAATAAAGTTAGAAAAATTAAAAAATTAAAATAAAAATACTAAGTTTATCTAGTGAATTTTATTTATTAAGCATATTATAATTAATTATTCTATTTGATTTCTATCAATTTTCCTATAATTTAGTAAATGTAGAATCATTAATAGTCAAATACAAAATAAAACTACTTGCTTTATTAATATCAAATTCACCATCAATTTTACTATTATGATTTTTTGATAAGATATTTTTGCACTCAAGTTTTCTATCTGAATAAGCATTATAATATTAATATAAATTTAAAAAGTATTTAGTATTTAATAATTCACTATTTAAAAGGTAATCAAAGTTTTTAGAATCTAAATATACAATATATAATAATAATAATAAAATTAGATTTGAAAGAAATATTAAATAATAATAACTAAATTACTTATGATTTGAATATCATAAAATATCAAGTAATTTTTTGATATATTCTACAATTACTTAATAGGTTTTATAATTTTTTTTAGTGATAATACTACATCTAAATCTGATGAATTAGATTCTTCTTAACTTTTTGATTTGATAATTTAGATATTTGCACAGTTTATACTTTGAGAAATATTTAAACTATTATTATTAACTACTTTATCATTATTTATATTATATCTAAACTTTAGATTGTCATCCTAAAAATCTTCTAGTTGTAAGGTAGAAAGTCTTTTATGAATAGCATCATGTAGCATTACAATCATTTTCAAATATTTTGCTAGATAAATAGTTTTTTTATAACTTATTTTAATTGTATCATTAATTTTAATATCAAATAAACTAGTAGTATAAACATTCAAGATTATTACTTATAAGATTAATTTCTTCACATTTATTAAAATTATAACCTAAAATTAATCAAATATAATAAATCATATAAATGCAAAAATAATATATGATTAAAAAATAAATAATATTCACTTTTACACACTTTTGATTTTTTTTAAATATCAAATCATCAGATTTAATAGAATTAAAATATTAATTAATTTTTGAAACTATTTAAATAATTTTTAAATAATTAAAATTGAAACAAAATTGACAAAAAATATCCAAAATATATTTGCATGATTCAGTGCTGTATTTTCATGATAATAATAGAATATCTTTATAATAATCTTGATAAATCTTAATTAAAAGAACTAAGAATTCAATTAGACTAATCATAATATTAAAAGTTTGTATTACCAAAAAGTTTCTAGAAACAAATATATAAGAGAGATAAAGGTTACTAAAAATTTTGATATGTTATTTCTATAAGTATAAAAAGAAATATGCAGTAATAGCTATTTAATCCTTTCATAATATATAATATTTGATTAAGATAGCTATCAATAAGTTTGTCTAAATTTAATTAATAAATAAAATTTATTAAAAAATACTTCATAAATTAATAATTTAATTAAATACAAAATTAAACAAAATTTATCTATAATAAAAAGATAAATAAATAGGCTATATTATTTAAAAGGTAAATTTTTTTTTATCTAGTAGTTGTTTTAGATTCTTTGAGCAAAATACTATATATATTATATTATCATTTTATTGATTTAATCTTACAATATTCTATTTATATATAATACTATTTTTCTTAAGAGATGACTTTAACAACTGATTAAATCAGACAATAAAATTGCTAAAAGTGAATAAATAGATATCAGATATAGTAGTATTTCTTATCATATTTTTCCATATTTTAGTTCTTAGATATGAATTATAAGTCTAATTTTAGAGAATACAGAACAGTTAAAATTAATATCAAATTTGATGTTTTGATACTGAACATATATATTAGTTTTAGTTGCTTTTGTGCTTGAAATTCTATAACTACTTTATTAGATTTAATAAAAATAATATGTATATCAAGCCTTATCGCAATATCAATAAGTTTTTAATAAAGTGCAAAAATTTTTTTGAAATTATTATTTTCAGTTGAAATTAATGTAAAAATTATAGGTAAAAATTTTAAAAGAGGCACTTATTATATTGGAATTTATATTCTTCAAATAATTTTAATATTATATATTTAATTATTTTAATATCAAATTAATTTAAATTTAATTTATTAATTAATTTTCAATTGCATTTTTTGCTTAATATTAGAAACTTTATCATATATATTATCATAAGTTTCAATTTTACAATTATATAGTATAAAGTTAATCCAATAATACAACATAATTTTAATGAATATTATAGTTCTGCTTTTAATTTTGTATAATTAGTCATTGCTATTACTAGACTTTTATAATTTAATACATCCAAAAGTCTTTTAAATTTAGCAATATTTTTGTAACAGAGATCAGGATTATTAATAGCATTCTTTAAAGCACTCCTATGATATCTAATTTATTTAAATATATTTAAATTGATAAAATAAAAGATTCAAATATAAATATCTTATATAATTTAATTACTTAATTGTATGAATCATCATATTAGCTAAGTTTTGATAAAATAAATCTAATGCTTTTAAACTAATACTTTTTAAAATAACAAGAAAATTTAAAAATTCATTTGAATACTTGAGACTTTGCATGTTCTTATTATTTTCTTCACATTCTGCAGCCTGTAATATAATATAGCAAAGTTTTTTAAATACTAATTTTTACTTAAATGTATCGCTAGCGGCTTTACTAACAAGTACTAATCAAAATTCAGTAGTTGATGAATTTTTAGTATCAAGAAAATTATTTAATTGTTTAACTTAATTATTCTTTAAATACATTAATAACAGATTATTAGTATAATAAAATTTTAGCATATACTTAATATTTTTTTAGATCAGAAAAGACAATTTAAACATAATTTTAGAAATAAAGATTCTGCTGAATAAGAGAACATAGTGAACAGGTCTGTTTATAAGATCTTCTTTTACAATTAACTAATTAAACATATATATTTAATATAGTAATATTAAAAAAATTATTTTAATTTTATTGATAACTAATTAAAGCTACTATAAATAAATTTTTTACTAAGATGATTAATAAACCATTTAGACTCAGCTTCAATTTATTTATTAAATTGAATCATTTTATCATCATTAAACTTTTAGAATTAAATTACATTCTGTTAGAGGTTGGAACCGGTTTTAATTTTAAAAACTGGTTTTATTCATATTATGAAAATTGGAACCGGTTATATATCGGTTTGAATCGATAAATCGATAAACCAGTTAAAACTGATAAATGATAAAACGAGAAACCGATAAACTGATTTTCGATATATTTTTTCGGCTCGTCGTTACTTTTTTGTAACATAATAAGATAATGAATAAAAAAAAAAAATAAT
>CAJVPP010001519.1:0-19460 GCA_910592005.1 Funneliformis mosseae | reverse complement strand
GAAACGGTGTTGGCTTAAAATATAATCAGATGGTGAAGATTCCTATTTTGTTAAGACTGTTGGTTAACCTATTAACCAGTTAATATGTTAACCCTGGCCGAAATTTCAATTTCAGTCAGAATTAATATTTTTATGGTTGTGCTAACTCTGGCCAAATTTATAGTACTGGCCTACGTTCATTTTAACAATTAACCGGTTGAAGATGATTAGGACAATTCAAATTCTAGACTGTAAAGATACGAAGAGTTATGAGAATCTAAAAAACCAATATTCTCGGTTTATGTTTCTATCAGGTTTCGGGCATATTTTTTTTTTTTTTAGTACTTTCTAGGTTCCAAATAGAAACACATCGAACAAGATAGTTGTATTTTCATTGTTTAGTGTAAATCCCGCAACAAAAATGTCTTCCCATCTTTCGCATGTATGCAGTTGCAGGAGTTGATGATGAACCTCCGATTGAGTCAATTGTTACGGTACGTGTTTCTTTAGTTTCATTTTTTTATTTAACTTTTTACTTTTCCTTTAATTTGGGTTCTTTCGCTTTGGGCCAGCGATAGAACGATATTTATTTCATTTATTAATATTATTAATTATTAGGATCCTCCTTTAGGCTTGGATCGCTTCGAAAATACGCGGTGTGTGCTTTTTCATCTTTTTAATTTGTAAATTTATTTAATTTTTAGCGATCAAATCTTTTTGATTTTCCTCGCTTTTGTTTATCATTTTTCTTCCTTAAGGTTCCTCTTTCGAGTTAGCATCTTAATTTTTTTAATTATAGCTTCACTTATTGCGCCATTAAAAACTAGAATCAATTCCAATCATACACAAACACATGATCAAATTATTTGTTTTCTAAAAAAAAAAAAATAAATGTAGTAGTGAATAGAATGAGACATACAGGAGGAGATGCAAGAGAGATACAACAGGAAACAAAAACCATTTGAAAAAGATATAAAAAAAGTTAAAGAATTGATTACAAGGCATTAAAAAAAAAAATTGAGAAGAATGCCATCATGCGAAATTGAGCCAACACGTGGTATTTGAATGTGTTTATGAGAAATCTGCCTATACTTTTTTTTAAGGAAAAAAAATTATAATAAAAAATTCTATATTTATCAAGATTCGTTTCTTTGTAATGTGAAAAACATGTTGAATGAGTTGGTTCAACGAGATTATATTGTGTGGATAGTTTATTAGGTTGTCCCATCTTCGTTAGTAATTTTTTTTTAAAAAGGATTTTGCACACTGAAAATTTTGATTTTCATTAGTTTGGGAATCTTTTTCTTGATAATTATTCGTTTATTGACAGAATTATTTTGTAATATTAAAAGAAGCCACTTTTAGCGAATCTTTTTTCGGGAGTTAGTCAACTCTGGAAAAATAGAAGATATGTTGTAAAGGCGAGTACCAAAAGGAGACGTTTTAGCAGTAATTCTCCTTGTTTTAACCAACGACGCAAGATGTCTGACGAGATGCCAAGTTTCTTAGTTGCTTAGTGTGCAGATAATAAATACATAAGGAAAAGTACTTTAGATAGGAGTGGGTTACAATACGATTATTACAATTGTATTAGCAAAAGGTTTTTCGGTGAATCAAAAGTGTATATCCGCAAATCATACTGCGCCTCAGATGATCTCACACTGCGCCAAATATCATGTTACATGTATCGAATAAATATTATATATATTATATTATCTAGCTTTCATTATATGTATCATTTATAATTATCTAAAAGCGTATTATATTACTAGTTTTATATAAATAGACCTGTAAGTTAACCTTGAGTCGACAGAGTTTTATCAGATAGTTTTCTGAATAAGTCTTGGGACTAGACTTATAACTCTACAAATTAATAAAGTTACTATTTTACACTTTTAACCTTCTTCTTGTCTTCATCATAGGATTGATCGTGATAACCAACTACACAATTGAATCGTGATAATAAATCGTTTTGATTGTTAATTGTAAATTTCTCTTAGGGAGATAATTGTAACTTTAAGTTATTTAGTTTGTTAGCTTGGTTTTGAGACGATTCCAGGTCTAACACCGGATGTATTTAATTTCGATTACAATTCACAAAAAAAAAAAAAAAAAAAATATTTTAAACTAATAAATATTGAATAATTTCTTTCCTAGACTTTACAATTTATTTGTTTCATGATGTTTTAATAAATAACAATCATTTATAATTTTTTTGTCTAACCTGGTACGAAATTATAATTTCGAATTCTGAGAAGAACTCTGTCGACAACCAAGTCGAGTATTTATACAAAATTCTAATCTAACTTTACTAATTAGATAAGATAAGAAAATAATTATAAATATAATATAAACGCTAAAATAAATTTGATATATTTAGAGATTTTTTTTTCCGCAATATAATGGTTACGTGACATCGGTTCGGTTGATTATAAATCCCTCTAATATAAATACAAAATCCAATTGCTAACTGTTAATAATTTGGGTTTTGACTAACCTATTTGCAACCCACCCCAGCTCGTGAGTACAACGGTTGGATTTTCGAGGGTCGGACTTTTCTTCTAGATCTTGAAAGTTGTAGTTGTGATATTATTTACCTTTGTAAAGATTGAACATATGCATCTTATTCAACATGACATTAATTAAATAGCCTCTTGCATATAATTGTCATATTTGTATTTCTAAAAGAAGAGGAAGCGAATAAGATATTTGGAGAGAAAGAGTGATATATAAGTACTTTATTACTTGTTTTGACGTCTAGAATGCATTATTGTAACGAGAAAAATATTACACTATTCAATGACTCTCCATTGGGTTCCAAGATTTTACATACACAGGAACTTTCTTTCTTTAGGGAGAATGAATTAAATTTTTTTTGGTTCGATGCAAGCTGCGCCACGATATAGGCTTTCTTTTTTAACGTATCCTATTGACTTTCATTAATGAATGAAAATTTTAAGAGTCCAAAGGTCTTATTATTTGAAATGTTCGGGAATTTGTCAAAAACAAAAAAAAAAATACCATACACGTATATGTGAAAAATCATGTGATCCATTAAATGTCATTTTTTCAGATATAAAGCTCAAAATTTCTTTTTTTTTTAGGCAAAAATGCAAAAATTTACTTCAAATTTTCTAAACGATAATCGTTATTATTCATATGTTTAGATATTCCAATTTTTATATCAATAAGCAATTCTTGTCACAAAATCTAAATTAACATTTTTATTCTTCATAAGAAACTTTTTCAAAAATCTTACTATTGAAAAATGTGACATATTCAATGTTAGATTGAAGTATAACAGAAAAAACTTTTACAAATACTCGTGATAAAGACTGAAGACAATTTTTATTTTCAATTCGGTGATATGTTTTAATACATGAAGCGTCCTTAACCAATGACATAACATCCTCTCAATCAATATTTCAAAGATTTTTACGGCCTCTTGCGATGCTACTTAATTTGAGTTGTGATACACTAATGATAAAGATCGTGATAGTGTTGTGAGATATCATCCGTAAGTTTTGGTATACTAATTCAAACTCAAACTCAATTTATCAGAATTAATTTTCGTAATCCCCGAAGATTTTTACCATGAGAGTTAAAAGTGTTTTGGAGCATCCGAAGTAATATATTGTTAAAGTATTTTTGTGAGATTTGGAAATTTTGCCTCAATATGATACAAGGACCTAACCCTATTTGTAAAGATTCGTGCATTCGTAATCTTTAAGTGAAGACATGAATCCGTCAGGGATTTTATTTCTTCATCATTAATTGCGTAACATTGATAAATTAATATTCTCAAGGTTTGGAATATTTGGAAAAAAGCATCACAAAGCCAACCATCCAAAATTATTTAACCGGTTAATGTTTAAAACGGGGTTAGACATCTTAATTGGCCAGTAATTGAATTTCGACCGGAGTTAAGTTACATCTATTTTAACCGGTTAAAACAATATTAATGTTAACCGGTTAATTAACCGGTTAAAAATTAACCGGTTCCAATCTTTACAACTAAAATCTTAATGAATTAAAACCAATATTGCCATCTTCAACTCAACCCTTGCAGAAGGCAGATTTTGTGGAATGTCCATGTTTCTTAAATGTTATTGTATACCAGTTATGTAAAATGTTGTGGATGTATTGCCATGATTATTTTGTGCACATGATATTAATTAAGTGAAAATTGTTGACGAAGGAGGAAATGCGTTTCATTTGTATCGGTTACAATTGACACAGTTAGCACTATTTGTTACAGTTATACAAGGAACAAAAGTAGAATTTTTGTCTTCCATCATGTTGAAATTAGAAAAAAAAATTCCGAGAAAATTTGGTAACCAAAAATGATGGTCAAATATTTTTAAGTCAGCTGATCCTTTTAATAATGACATAATAAGAAAATTTACAAGTAATTTTACCTAAAAAAAAAAATTCATTCCGAATTTCTTAGACCTCTGCATTATTATTGTCAATGTTTAAAAATAAGGACATTTCAATTAAAATGTTATCCAATTTACGAAAATTACTTATTTCAAAGAAAAAAAAATCTTCATTTAAGAAAATGTCTGATATCCCTGTTAAATTTTCTGAAGAAATTGATGTCATTTCAATTCTTGATAGTTCATCCTCGCAAGTTACCCTTCGTAATTATGATCTTTCAGGTCTTATTATCGTCTCTATAACTACTCCGGGACTCGAAACTCTTTGTACGTTTCTTATCATACACATATATATAATTGTTCAAGGATTTTATTTTATACGATGAAAATTGAGGTATTTTTGACTAATTTTTATTTAGACAAACCACTGGAATATATGGAAGACTTTGTAAATGTTTCATCTTCCGTTTCGAAAAATGTCAAATATGATATCTTTGCGGTTTATGATGGTCATGGAGGAATTGATCCTAAATCTAGATTAAAGAAAGGAGGTAAATTATATAACAGGTCTTCATTCATATCTGTTTCAATAATTTCATCCAATTGTTTGTTTAAAAGGACATGAAGTTGCAAAGGAATGCGTTAATTATTTGCCGGCAATGATTAAAGAAACTTTGAAATCTAATAACGATATTGAAACCGCTTTGGTTGAAAGTTTTGAAAAAGCCGATAAAGGTACGATTTTTAGTTGATAATTAATTAACTTTGTATGTAAAATGTTAACAGAATAATTTTTTTTTTTTTGGTTTTTCTTTTCCTAGAACATTTTATAAAAAATTTTCCCGAAAATGTTGGATCCACAGCGACGATTGTTTTACGACATAATAATACAACTCTTTACGTTGTATGTTCTGAATTATCAAAGTACTAATTTTCTTCTTGCTGAGGGTATTATGATAAGATTATGAGTTTTTATTAATTTATTATTCAGGCTAACCTTGGTGACTCTCGTGCTGTGATTTGTGATGATGGAAAAGTATCTTTCGAAACGGAAGATTGTAATTGGTCGAATCCTAAAGGTAATTTACTTATGTTATATGAAATTATTTCTTTTAAGATCGGAAACTTTAAAATACTTAAATCACAGAACAGGAACGTATAGGGGTAAATACAAAGAATAGTAATTACATCATCAAAACTAAGGATGGGGATAAAAAATTTATATTTAATGGAAAGCATTTAAATGGTTAGAGTTAAAGATTATTATGATCTTTTAAGAATTGATCTCTGACGTATTAACACATTAAAAATAAAATAATATATTTTTATAAGGTGAGAAGTGGAACTTGTCCGCTTCACGTAGTTTAGGAGATTATCATTTTAAATTAGATTCGGAAAAACCTCCTGTCCTTGGTAAATCTTTATAAATCTTCATTGATTAAATTGAACATATCAAATCAAATCATTCATTCATTTTACTTTTCACATTTCATGATCTAGCAAGACCTAAAATAAACAAAATATCTATTAGTAATAATATGAAGTTGATTCTTATCGCTTCAGATGGTCGGTAGATTTTAAAAGATGTTATTTAAACGTATGCCAATTTGTATTTTTTTAAAAAAAGTTTAACCCGTTTTTCTCTTTATAGGAATTTGGGGAAACGATATAGGAATGGAATCTGAGCATTTTATTTCAAAGTTCATTCAAATCGCCAGAAAACAAACTTCGACTGATGTAGATGATTGTTTAAAAGAAACTTGTAAAGAATTTATTAAATGGTGTATAATGGATCATTTAAAGTTGGAATTTAAAAATCATGGGGATAATGCATCTTTAATTGCTATTGGATTACTTAATGGTCAAACCAAGCAGCAATGGTTTCAAGACATTCAAAAGTGGAAAGGAACATATGATAATGATGATTTAATTTTGAAAGATTTGGTTCAAAATGATGATGACGGTGATGGTGATCAGGAAGATTCTAATTATGTATCAGATAGTGAAAGTTGTACAATTGATTTTACTCAAATATAATAGTTGTTAACCATAATTTTACTGAATTATAGATAATTTTCATTTAATATTCATTAATTAGAGAGAGAATTTACAAAAATAGTAAGAAGATAAAATTTATAAGGAAGAAACATCATAAGCATCGATCGATCCTTAATTCATTACTAATAAATTCTCATGATAAACATTATTTTTATTCCAAATTATTTAATCAAACTTATACTTTTGATATGAAGTGATTTCCTTTTCCTTTTTCATAGAATTTAAATTCGATTTATAAAAAGACCTTTAATTTATTTAAAAATACTAAATTACTCGCACTCGTTAATAAAGATCTTTTATTACCATTTGTACAAATTAATTAAATTCTAGCATTTCGATAATTAAATTGTTCCTTGATTATTGCTAATTTTGCAATCCACAGTCCTGTTGTTTTTTCTATATAATTTCGATTTTATAATTATATTGAAAAAATTATAATCGCTACATTAACAAAATTCCAAATCTGCTTGATTCCTTTTGCAACTTAATAAAAGGATCACTTAGTACATGTGCATTCTTTTGCAAACTTTCCACGGATCTATTTGACTTTTACTTTTTTCTACTAATGTACTTTCGTATAATTGCAAAACTCTCGGGTTTCAACGGGGTCACTGGCAAAGCTCGACAATAAAATCTCTTCGAAAGACAACCTATATTAAAGTTTTATTAGCAAATACAGTTATGGTTTCGACTTATGTCATTTGTTAAAATGAGTTTTGCCAAGCAACTATATATACATTACAAAAAGCAAAATATTGATCTATGTATAGATAAGTTGAGTTTTCATAGAATTTAACGAGGACAAACGTGAAGCAATGAAATATTTTGTAGAATTTTACACTTGGCCACAACAACTGTTTGATTTCTTGTTACTAGATTTGTAGGTTACTTATCCTTATTGGCACACCTATTAAATATTAAGTTACGATGCCCTTTGCTCCTTTACTTAAACATCAAAATTATTTCTATTCTCACGTTTAAGCTTTCCTCATTTAAGCCTTTGAGATTCTATATTAAGTACTTATCAAATAATGTTGAACTTGTATTTTGTGAACTATGAGTAAAAGCATTGATTAATGGTAATTGTGTTTTATTTGCAGTGCTCCATTAATAATAATTAAGAATTATACCTTTTAATATTTATTCAATGTTACTTTAATATTTCTAAGAAATTATTTAAATAAAACTTCATTTACGCTACATTTCCACTACCTAAATCAATTGAGAGATCGAATGACGTGTATTAGAATATCCATAATTATTCCGATTGTACTGTACCTCAGTACCTTTTATTTGTGTTGAGGTAAAAAAAAAAGATTTCGCTTTTTTTTAAAAATTAGAGGGTTTATTCCTGGTCAACTTCTCGGATATCTCTTGGTTAAAGTTTCTTTTGGAGAAGTGGAAGATACATAATTTCCTGCACTAATTTATAGACATATGGGTTGATTGCTAGGAAAATCAGGTTCCGGGAATTTTTTAACAAAATTGAGATTTTTATTGCATTTTAGTTTTTGATGTTATTAGATTAAAATGCATTAAGCTCTTAATTTTAGTCAAAAATTTCTCGGAACCTGATTTTCCTAGAAATCCTCCCATATAATATATGGAATAACTAACTAAATTAAAACTTGTCGAGTCGAGTAGTTAAACAAATATAAGATAACCCCCTATAGTTTAAATTATTATTTCCATTAATTTTTTTGTCTAAAAAATGAAATGATAGTAAAAAAAGTTTAAAATTTTGTGTATACAATATGTTAAAATCTTTCAAATTCAACTAATATTTTATATATTTAGATACATTTTAAACATCTTTTTTATAAAGTAAATAACTTTTTAATAAAGCTCCAATCAAGTAATAACCTATAATTTAATTAAATTAATAGTTAATATATATCAAATCAAAAAATAAACTTTAAATTTTGAATTAACTAAACTAATTAAAATTTCACTATATATTAAATTAATATATAAATTTAAAAAATGAAAGTTATACCATTTTAACTTAAAGATTTATAAATTCAAAATATATTATAATAGTTTAAATAATCAAATTAATCTTTAAATTATTAATATTAATATAAATAGAATAATATTTTTAAATAAATTATTTTAAAATAATTAATTTATTTAATTAATTTTAATTTATTTAATATTAAATAAATTTAATAATTAACTTATTTTCTAAATATCATTATTATTATATTATAATTAAATTTTTATTTAATTAAATAAATAATTTTATATTTTTATTAAATATTAATACTTTTAAAATAAAAAAATATATATATTATATAAAAAAAAATATAAATTAATTGATTAATACTATGTTAATTAATTGAAATTTTAGTAATTTAACATTAATTTTATATATATTAAAAAAAAATAGTTAATATATCAAATAATTTAATAAAATTAAATATTTTTTATAATTTTCTATAAAAAAATATTACATTTTATAATATTATATTTATTACATATTTAAAAATTTAACTATAATAAATATATACTAATCAAAATCAAAAAAATCAATATATGATAAATTAGCCTAAAATAGGCAAATTATCAAACATTAGCCTAGCTGATTAATATATATCAAGAACTAGCTAAAATTTAACCAAAATTTGATCTATCTTATTTATAACCAATTGGAATACTGATGGCTAATTGATATATATTAAAAATTAGCTAAATATATTAAAATAAAATAAATTTAGAAATTTTAAATCATAAAATTCATCTAAAAACATTTAATTTATTTTTATAAATAATATTTTCTATTAATTAGATTAACAGTTAAATATTCTTTTATATTTTGCTAAATTAAAATTTGATAAATAATATTGAATATTTAAAAAACTTGTAAAAATAAAGTTATTTATAAAAATAATTTTATTTATATTATTAATAATAAAAATAAATAATTTTTAATTTACTTTAAATCCTAATATATGATAAAAAGTATTATTTTAATTTATTTTAAGTTCATATTAAATTAATATATTAATAAATTATTACTGATTTATTTAAATCATATATTAATTTAATTCATAATAAAAATATTATTTCTGATTTTACTTTAAATCATTATAGTATTATTTCTAAAATTTATTTTAATATAATATATTAATAAATTGTTTTTAATTTATTTTAAGCTATATATATAATAAAAGAATCATTTTTAATTTACTTCAAATCGTATTTAATACATAATTAAAGTATTAATTACATTGATAAATTATTTTTGATTTACTTTAAGTCTTATATTAATTTAAAGTATTATTTAATATACTTTTTTCTGATATATATAAGAATATTTATATAATTAAGCTTAATTTTTTTACTTTTTAAAAATAATTTTAACTCAAACTTTATCTTTTTATAATTAAATTATATTATTTTAAATTTTTTTTTTTTACAGTTAAATTATTAAAATATTATTAAATGCTAATAAAAAAAATTATTTTAAAAATAAAAATAATAAATTAATTTTTTACTTTTTTATAATAAAATTTTTAATCATAAAAATAACTAATATCAAAATATATTATTGAAATTAGTTGAATAGAAAAGATCATAAATTAAATTTATTAATCAATCAATCAAATTTTTAAATGATAAAATAATTATTTACTTTTTAAAATAAAAAAAAATATAAAAATACATCTAAACAAAATTATTTAAAGAAAAGCTGAATATAAATAAATATTAATAAAATACAAAAACAATATAAAAAATTTTAGCTTTTATTAAAATTTAGATAAAAATCAGTAATAAGTATGTTAACGTTAACTGTAATTAAAATTTTTGATAATTTTAATGATGTAGAATCTAATATATTATTTTGACTTATTTTGATTTATTTATTTATAATTATTAATAATATATTTTCTTTATTTCTATAAAGAAAATCAAAAATTAAATAATTTTTTAACAAATATTATAAGAGGATTAAGAAATTAGAATAAAAAAATACTGATTTCTTGAAGAAGAATAAAAAATTAGAAGAGAAAAACTGATTTCTTGTTAAAATTTATTAAAGAGTTTAACAAGAAATATGATAATTTATAAGTAAGGTAAAATTTGAATATTAATTTTATAATATTAAATAACTAATTATTTTTTTTAATATTTAAGATTTGATTAATTTGTGAAAATATAATTACTCAAATTATTAAAGTAGTTAAATAATAGACTTTCTGAAAAATAAAGAAAAATTAGTAAATTATTATCAAATTAAAAAATTATTCAGTTTATTATACTAATAATAAAATAGAATTATTATAAAATAGTTTTAAAAATGATGATAATTTAGTAATAGAAAAGATTGATGCAAATAAAAACCAGAATATGTTTAAATTTATGTTTAAATATTTTAAATATTTATCTAATTTTTTTTGCTTTCATATTAAACTAAAATAAAAGGTTTTAAAACTATTAATATAAAAGATAATTTAAACTATGATGAATTTTTTAATAGTGAGAAAAAATACAGTAAAACTTTATAATCTAAAATTAGAATTATATAAGGTTTTAACTTCAAATTATTAGTTTTCTGTTAAATAATTAACAAATTAACTGAAATTTCTCTATAATCATGTTAATCAGTTTAAAGAATAAAAAATGATCATTTGAATAATAATAATCAAGTTTATAATATAAATAAAATAGAATAAATTCTGAATTTAAATTTATTTGAATCAATAATTTAATATTATTTATTATTTATTAATAAAAATTTAGTAATTAAAGATTGAAAATAATTATTTAAGTAAAATAATAAATAAATTATAAAATATGATTAATAATCTTTATTTAAATACTTAATAATTATTAATATTATTTACTAAAAATTAATAAAATAGATAAAAAAAATCACTAAAAATTTATCATCTCTATATATAATTATTTATGACAATTAGCTGATATTTATTATTTTCTTTATCTAATTTAACTTTTATTTAATTTATTTAGTATTTTACATTAATATTTTTCTTATTTTTTCTTTTAATTAAAATATTTTTTCTGATCTATACTTGTTTTTAATATTGTATTATTATCTTAAATATAATAATTTATAATATTATGATTAACTAATATTTCAAAATAATTATACAAGCTCTTTGCAATAGAAAGGAAGGAAACTACCAAAAAAAATTTTTTTTGAATTAATATTAAATCTAAACTTATTTTATTAAAAAAATAATATTTAGCTTATAAAACAAAAAAAAATTTTTTTGGTAGTTTCCTCCCTTTTTATTGCAAAGAGCCCATATACAGTTTTATCTAATATGATTTATGATACTAAAATTAAAGTAGGTATTATAATAGAAAAATGTGATTAAAAAACAAAAAATTTATAGAAGTTAAAGAAAGGTAGATTTTAAAATTTTATAAAAAAATTAGTATAATAGTAAGCATATGAATTATTATAAAAAGATCAATAAAAAAAAATATTCAAATTTTTTCAAACTTATTCAACCCATTCAAATATAAAAATAAAAATGTAAAATTTTTTTTAAATTTATATTTTTTTAATAATGTGTTTTTCATTTATCATATTTAAATTAATTATAGAAGAAAATAGTAAGCACATTAATAATACTAAAAATACATCAAATTGACAAAAAATAAACAAAAAAGGTAGTCCTAAAAAAGTTGAAGTATAAAAATATTTTATTGTAAGTGATGAAAAAAAATAATAGAGACTATCCTGTAACTTATTATTATTGTAAAAAGAAATGGCAAAGGGTAAACTGAGAACTTTAAAAGCTCACCTTTCTAATGAATATTTGCAATATCCTGAAGATATTAGCAAATTTTGCAAGATAAACTTTTTACTGAATTAACAAATTATATTTATAAACAAAAACCATAATTCAATCACTATTAAAATAATATCAAATAACTCAACACTTTAGTTCAGATAAATCTTTATCACTAACTATAACTAAGCAAATTGACTGATCATTATTAAAAGCATGAATAATGGTAGAAATTCCTTTTGAAATAATTGATAATCCTTTTATTTATGATCTATTTCAAGAACTTAATTTAAGATATACTCCTCCATCAAAAATAACATTATCTAGATAATTATTGGATCAAGAAGTTGTTTGAGTTTCTTTGAATATTAAAAAAGAATTAAAATTCTCAGATTATCTAACATTAAGTAAATATCTGAATTAATTTTTAAAAAATTTGTATTTTTTTTATTAAAAATTATATTGTATATATTATTAGTAGCATTATATAATTTTTATAAATAATTTTATTTATTTTTTTTATTAATAAATTTATTTTATATTTAATAAATTTTAATATTTAATTGATAAATATATATTTATAATATCTGTTATACTATTTTACTAGTATTAAATAGTAAATATCAAAGAAAAATGATTTATTATATAATTATATTATATCAACTCTTCATGAAAAGAATATTTGATTGCCTTAACAAATTATTCAGCAAAATCTTATACTGGTTTAATGCTTGCTAATGAAATTTCAGATATTATAAAACAAGTTAATTCAGAAAAATTTGCAGCCATCGTTACTGATACTACATCAACATGTTATATAATATAAGAAAAAATAAAGAAAATGTATCCTTATATTTAGGATATTAGATGTGTTACATATGCTATTAATTTAATAACAGCAGATCTTGTAAAATTTGATGAGATTTAAAAATTTATAGCAGATTATAGTAAAATTACAAAATTTTTAATAAATTTTATCAGGTTTATTTTATATTATGTCAAGATTTAACTCAAATGATGATTAAATCTGAAGGATTGTATATATAGATAAAACTAGATAGGGATCATTGATTATGATAACAGACTCTATTTAATGAGCATATTCTGTTTTTAATTAGATAAGTATATATATATTTAATAAAATAAAATATTATTATTATTAAATTTTTAATTAATTATTATAAATATTTAAATAATTCTTGAGTATCAGAATATTATTTCTAATATAAAAGTCCATAATTTATTAGAAAATGAAGAATTTTTTACTACATGTCAGCATATTCATTTAATTTGAGCTCCTATTAAAGAAAGTATTAATATACTAGAATCAAATATAGTAACTTTAGCTGATTGCTTTATTCATATAGTTAAGTTAGCAATAATAATATATCAATTACTTAATCTAAATCCATTCAAAATTTTAGCTATACATGTATTTAATGGTCATTATATTGAATTTCAGCATTCAGCATATTTACTTTATTATTTTATACATCTATAATATCGAGATTTGTATAATTTTATATTTTTTGTTATATATTTAAATTTTATTATTAATATTAATTTACTTAAATAGATTATAGATTATGCAATAAGAGATTCAGAGATGCTGCTTTAATTATAACAAAATTATGGCAAAGTCTTGATCATAATAAGCAAGAAAGTTGTAATTTAATTTCTTACTTGCGTTAATTAAAGCTCATTTAGCACCTTATGATCTACCTTATATTGAAAATATAGATACTCCTGAATTATGATAGAGTTCTATTAAACATAATTCTTATCATTTGCTAAACTTACACTTTGATTATTTGGAATAATTCCTTCTTAGTCTAGTTGTGAATAGAATTTTTTAATACTTAAATAGTTATTAGTGATTGAAGAACTAGATTAGCAGTACAAAAACTTGAAAATATAATCAAAATTAAATCATATTATTTAACTAATATCAAATCTGAACTTTTATATTATAGTAAGGAACTAATAAATAATGAATTAAAAGAAGTAGCAAATTATTCATCTATAGGAATAGTAATAACTTTAGAATCTGATAAGAAAGAATTAGTTAATGATTTTATTATTAATGATTCAAATGTTATATCTTCTAGAGATACTTTAATTTTAGAAGATATTATTGATTTTGCTTTACCAATTTTTGATGTTAATAATAATGAATTATATAGTAAAAAAAAAGGATCAAAATAATATAATTTTACCCTTCGATTTAAAATATAATCAAAAAGATTTGGTTAATTCTTTTCTTTAAGAAAATTTAAATTAATTTCTAATGGTTATTATATGTAATTTTTTGGATTTACTTTTAATAAATTTTGAAATAAAAAAGAAATTGATATATAAGTAATATGATGATATAACATATAGAATATGATACAGTATTTAGCTATTATACGTCATATGATATATAATATAACATATGGTATATGATATGGCATATGTTAAATAATACAGCATATAGCATATAAAATTTTAAATGTATATGTTATAATCTTTTTATATTTTATTAATATTATAACTAAAGTTATAACTTATATAAATATTTGTATCCTTAATAATAATAAATAATTAATAAAGATTTTAGTTAATTTTAAATATTTTTAGAGTTAATTATTTATATTTATTTATTATTTTATTTATTATTTTTGCATTTTTTTAGGTGATTTTAATGACCAATTTTTATATTTTTTATTATTTCATTTATATTTACATTTTTTAAGCAATTTCAAAAAATAACTTTTTAATTTTTAAATTTTTACATTTTTAATCAATTTCAGAATCAATTTTTTTTATATATATGATTTTTTTAAATAATTTTAGAGGTCTATTATTCTATTTTTTATTATTTTATTTATTTATTTAAGATAATAAAAATATTTTAGCAATAAATTTTTAGAATAATTATAGGAGAATTTAAAAGAAAATAAATCATATTTTTATTATTTTATCTTTTATATCATATTTTTTACTTATATTTAATAAAAATTAATAAGTATATTTTAGTAATATTTTAATTTATTTTTTGCAAATTTTATATTAAGTTTTTATTAAATAAAAATATACTGATTTTATATTGTTAACAGAAGAAATTACAATTTCAAATATCATGTGGAATCTGTTAATCAATAATGATCTCATGTTAGATAATGTCACTGCTGTGCCAAGCAGTGATCAGCAATAATTTCTATTTCACCTGATATGCTTGTTTCTTCTGTATTTTCTGTACAGTCTGTTTATTTTATTTACTCTATTTTGTTCATAATCTCTTTAATGTTTATAACTTATTTTATTTCTTTCTATTATTTTATAGTTTATATTATTTTTATTATTTTATTATATTTATATATATTTTTATTGAGACATATATCTATATTTAGTTAATTTATATCGTAACAAGTAGTTAGACATAGCAAATTAATTTTGTATAAATAAAATAGCTTTTTGGTTAAGTTATAAATTAACTCAGTTGTAAGTTTATAAATTCACTTGTAAGTTACTTATGAGTTCAAGTTATAAATAAAAGAATCAACTTAAATCCATATAAATTACATTTTTCTTCAACATTATCCTTCACTTAGGATTATTATGATACACTACACTAATTTGCTATTGAGTTCGTCATTACAAGTTTGACTAATATATTTTAAATTTTAAGACGTAATAAATTGCCAAGTTGATTCAAATATAACGAATACCTGTAGGACTTAGAGAAAATCCTAAGGTCAGAAACTCCAACATGTAGAATCAACTGCTGCAGCCTTTCAACTTAGATATTAAGATAAATAAAAACGAATCCAGTGATAATATGCTGTAATTGTCAAAACGCAAATTTTATAAATTTATGATATTTTTAAGTTTTATAGTTTTCACAAGAGTAGTATCTATTTAATACTTTTTTACCACTCTCTATTAAGAAAATTTTTATAAATTAATTTTTATTTATTTAAGAATTATTATTTGTTTTCTTTATTGAATTTTATTATGAATCACCAATGATGATCATCACTGATGTTATGTGACTTTAATTCTTACCAGTGTTATATACTTCTATGATTTAATTTTACTATGTATTTTTTGAACTTAGAATTTTTTACTATGAAAAACCTATTCATCATACTTATTCATTACATAGGTATTTTTTTGTGATTTTTAGAAAAATTACCCAAAAAGATTTTTTGTGAAATAGCTATCACTAAAAAAGGAAATAATCAATATTCCTATCCATAATTTCTATAATTCTAATCTGAATTACAAATATCATGTAATACCGGTGATGATCATTACTGGTGATCAATAGTAAACCTTTTCTTTATTAATATTTATTAAAATTATTATTTTTTATTTTATTCTTTTTTAATCTATTATTAATAATTTTATATTTCTTATAATTTCAATTTATTTTTTTTTTTAATATAATTTCTATTTTTTATAAAGTTAATATTTTACGTAAATGATTTTATAATCTTTTATTATTTTTTTTCTATTTTTATTATTTTAAATAATTTTCTTTTTCATATTTTTATTTCTATTTTATACTTTTTTTATTATAATATCTTTTCATTATTCTATTATATTCTATTCAATGCTATTTTAGATTTAATTTTAATCCTTCTATTTGATTATTTTAATATTACCTTTTCATTATTATTTATAGTATTTTTTAACATTTTTATTATTATTTATTTAGTTTATTATATTCATTTTATATCTAATTTATTAATTCTTAAAAGAAATTAAAAAAATTATTTTTTATATTATTTATTTTTAAAAAAATATTTGTTAAGATATTAAATATCACAAACTTCTCATTCAATTATACATTTAAACTATTTTATTAATAAAGGTAAAGTTAAAAATTTTGAATTTTATAAGAGTCTGAAACTTTTTAATTTTTTTAAATAATATTGATCATTTTCTAATTCTAATTTTAGATTTTTGACTGATATTACACAAAAAATAAGAGATTTTGATAGACTAATTGCTTATTTTGTTAATAAGATAATTGATTATAAAAATTTAATCAATAAAGTTCATATATTATATAATAATATGAATCAAAAATCTCAATTTTAGTTGATAGGTCCTGTAAGATAATTTTAATAGCTTAACCCTTATATTACTAATTCTATCAGATATAAAATTTTCTTATATCATAATATTATCTTATCCAAATTTAACTGTTAGTTTAACATAATGATTATATAATAGTTCTTCTAACTTTTTTAATAATACTCTTTATCATCAAATTCATAAATCATAAATTTTAATTCATCTGACTAAACCACTTTATCTTAATCTTCAACTGTTTATAATTTGTTTCTTTTTGCAAAATTTCTTCCTTACAATTCTATGTATTTTTCAAAGATATAGCTTTTTATACTTAACTTTTGCACTTATTTTATTTTTATGTAAAGTTTTTTTTTATTATATATATTAAGAAAGTATTTGCAATTTTGTAATTTTAGTAAATTTTTAATTAAAATTTGATTTTTAGTATATAAAATATTATAATGTTATATTGTTAATGATTTTTTAATAAAAAATATTATAATGCTAAAATTATTAATAAACTTTAATCATTTTATAAATTGAATATATTTAATTAAAATGTAAAATAGAAAAACTAGAGATATTGTTATTTTGTTAAATAATAATTTTAAAAATGCTCAAATTGTAAGATAAATGAAAATAACTGATAGTACAGTTTGTTTATTTATTAAAAATATAAAAAAAATAAGAAATATTGAAAATTTACTAGCAAAAATAATTACTTATTTATAAAGTAATAAAAAATAGACGTGTATTTTATAAGAACTATTTTAATAATAATAGCTAGCAAATATCTTCATAAGGCTGGTATTAAATCTTTATAATAGCTAAAAAGCCATTTATTTTAGATGAAAATTAAAAGAAATAATTTATTTAGTATAAAGAATATATTAATTAGAATATATCAGAATGGAATAATATTATCTAGTCTTATGAGTCAAGTGTAGAAATTGGTAAAAGTTCTCAATATAAATTAATATAAAAAAGTTAGTGAATAGTATAATTTAAACTATTTAAGATTTACTTTTAAAAGTAGACGTAAATCTTTTATAGTTATTTCATAAGTAATAGATTAGAACTATTAGTAATTTATGAAAAAGGATGCATAAATTCTGATAACTATATAAAAATTCTTAATGATCATCTTAAAGAATTTAAAATTATTATAGAAACTGAATTTGGCACTACTTTCATCTTTTAAAATAATAATGCCAAAATTTATACTAGTAAAAATCTCATGAATAGAAAGAAAAGAATATGATTAGATTGATACCTTGGCTAGCTTAATCATCAGATTTTAATCTAATAGAAAACCTTTGGAAAATTTTAAAAGGTAGAATTTAATAATATAAACTATTTTCAAAATAGCACAACAGTTAAAAATAACCTTAGAAGAAGAGTGGAGCAAATTGGAATCAAATACTTTATCTAATTTGATTAATAGTATGCCAAAGCAGGTTGAAATAGTAATTAAAGTAAAAAGTGAATATATGAAATATTAAAACATATTTTTAAGTTCTTATTGTATAAAGTAAATATATAAATTGATAATAAAACTTTAAAACTTGTTAAAGGTGTTTAATTAATTGTTTAATTGAATTTAAATTTAATTTACTATAAAATTACAAAATCACGAATACTTTCTTGGAATATTATACATTCACTAACTTCTATTTGTTCTTTTATTTTAATTTTTTTTGAATTGCAACAGCATTGCTACTGGGAGGGGGGAAGACAAAAATATTGCATGGCTTAAAAATAAAAATTTAAATAAATTTTTTATAAGTTACTAGCCATGTGATTTTTATACAGAATAGGTTAGCAGTTGCTTTAAAGGGATATTTGTTTATTATTTTGATTAAATGTGTAGCAATTAATAAATTCACTTTTTAAAAAAACCAAAATTTTCATCTTTGCGCATAAACACATGATGGGCCTCATTAAAGAATTAACTCTTATGCAAAAGGGAAGCATAATAACAGCCAATAAATTAGGTCACATAAATTCAGAGATTGCAAAAGCTGTAAGATGTCATCAAACACCTGTTTCAAGATATCTTGCAGCTTATAAATCAGGAGAACCTTTCAAAAAATGATCAGGTTGATCATACTTAATCGATAATCAAGAAAGGCAAAGATTAAAGGCTGAAGTTCTCAAAAGCAAAGAATTGAGATGAAAAAATTTAGTAGATATTACTAAAATAATTTCTGCTAAA
>CAJVPP010001518.1:0-19467 GCA_910592005.1 Funneliformis mosseae | reverse complement strand
TTTTTAATAAACTTTAAAATTTTAAGTTTTACATTGAGCAAAAAAGCGTTCGGAGACTTTTGGCGGGGGTCTGTATATAAAGAATTCTTATGCATGCTTTATGTATCTCGATATGTAGAGGTTGGAACTGGCATAAAAATTTTTAACAGATTAAAATTAACTGGTATTAGCCGCAGATTATACTGCATTTCAAATGATTTTTGACTGTGCCAAATATTATGAAAATATTAAATATGTAATACATGTATCATTTGATTGACTTTATTATACATGTATCGAATAGTTCACTTTTTAATATAAATATTATATAGTTTACTTATATTATTTTTATTATATATACTTATCTAAAAGCATAGTATTATAATAGTTAACAATTTTATATAAATAGACCTGTGAGTTGACCTTGAGTTAACAGAATTTGATCAGATAGTTTTCTGAATAAGTCTTAGGACTAGACTTATAACTCTACAGTTTAATAAAGTTACTATTTTTACACTTTCAACCTTCTTCTTGTCTCCATCATAGGATCGACTGTGATAACCTAATACATAAATGAATCGTGATAATAAATTGTTTTATTTATTTATCGTTAATTTTTTTTAGGAAAGGCCATTAAGATAATTGTGATATTAAGTTTATTAGTTTTGTTAGCTTGGTTTGAGATGATTCCAGGCCTAACACCGGTTTCAACCTCCATCGATATGTCTTGAGATGAACCTTTTTACTTATTTTATTTTATTAAATTTAACCCCCATTATATTTGTCTTCATATTTTTTTTACCTAAACGAACTATATCACATTTGATGTGTGATTTCTTTACCCGGGCTAAGCTTGCTACCCTACGCGGTATTCATGAGAAAGGTTAAATTTTGAACTATGTCTGGCTAAGCGTAATCATTTACGTTTTTTAAGTGGTAGTTGCATATTAATATTCACTAAATTCTAATAATATATTTACGAAATGTTTCAATAAAACTTTTATTAACTCTCTAAAAATCGATTCGTTCAAAGTAGCTTCTTCTAATGTTACGTAAAATTCTGTCAATAAACGAATAAATATCAATGAAAATGTTCCCCATCTAGTTAAGAGTAGTTTAGATTAATTCGAGGTGCAAATGTAAAATCGCAATAAGTATGTATCAATCGGAAAATAAATATTTTTTATTTGCTGTAATCCTGGAGATTTCCAATTTTAATAATTATTTCCTTAAGTAACAACGAACGTAAAATCTATCAAAGTTAGTAAAATTCTCACGGCATGGTCAGAATTTCTTACATATTACGGTAATTTGCATTCTTGTAAAAACAAAATAAGAGATCAAATGTACCACAAGTACCCAAATGAATTTTATACGAATTTATTAACGAATTGTTGTTCATTACGACGTTATTGTTGCGGCCATATTTTCTATACTAAAAAGATATTTATTCCGAGGATGACATAATCAATCATTCCCCATAACAATACATTATATAAGTCAAAATACATAGTAAAAAAAAAACTTAGGTCATCAAAGGGCATTAAATATTACTATTAAAAAAAAATTTTTTGGCGTTCTACGCCATGACATTACGTCACGTCGCAATTACAATACATTACTTGATACGTCATTACTTTTATTACTCAATACTTTATGATTCTAATAAAATTTAAAAGTAATTAAGATGACTTCAGTATGATTTATCGTTTTATTGTACTTACATCGTATTGTATTATGCGCAGCAAATTTCAAATAATACAGGAAATATGCGATTATAATACAACATAGCGATAGTACTGTAAGTAATTCGATTATTGAATGTAGAAATTATCATCTATGCAAAAATATTGTAACTTGTAATCACGTCATTTGCTTTTATTCGAAAATAATAATATTCTTGACACAACCGCACAGAGAAATCTATCAACATTTGATGAAACAGGACAAGTCATAAAAGGTCGATTCTACTCAAAAATATAAAAGCAGGCTAATTGGACCAATTTGCAGTAAATAAAATCGAATAGCCTTTATAACTCAATACCAAACTATAAATATGCAAATAACTATTTTTCGATCCTAATTATTCAATTTTTGATAAAAGACACATTCCTGAACCTATCTCAAATAATACTATTGATGGAACAATTGAAGGTGATCAATTCTGGCCTAAATAGAATAAATCGCATAATAAGTTCAAGAAAATCATCAAAACATTAAATCCTTTAAACACAAAGTATTCTACAAAAAATGGAATCCGCCGCGACCAAGGAAATTATAACTTCTAAAATTATTTATTATACATCTTCCTCGGCTGATGATATTTCCGAATTTAATGAAACTGATGAAATTTTAGATATTTACTTATCTTTTCAAGAGAAATGTGCATCAATTTCGTCTAATTCTTCTACTATGGAGAATGATACTAATGTTGTATAGAAACTATTCTAAATGCAATACATTAAAAATATAAGAAAAAGTTTGAGAACGAAAAGAACTCCTATGTCTAACTTACCTTGCCTCGTAGTATTTCTTATTGTGATTGAACAAAAGATCAAGCGAAGATTTTGTCTTGTTCAAATAATATTAATATGGAGATTATGATCTTTTGACTGACAATTCCAATTACTCATATACTTGGTTTTTCTTACACGCAGTATATAGATAGAACTATTTTTAAATTGTAATTTGTTGCAAAGTAAATTATCAACGTCTCTCGTCCGATATTATATGCAATATTTTTTTTGTTCTTCACTAATAAATAAATTTTATTAATTCTTAAATGTTGGAAAATTAAAATCGGGTGATTTTCATCATTTACAAATGCATTTTTTGTAATTTTCGTTAATTTACTCCATTGTATTAGTTAGTTCATCATTTTCGTTCTTTTGAAGTATTTAGAATTTACCTCAATAAAAATAAATTCAATTGAGAATTTCAAAAGATTAGATTTTCGATTTAACTCCAATATCCAATTTTAAAAAGCTGTTAACTTATATGGTAAGACAAGAAGCGGTTAGATCCTTTTTAAGTTAACCGATTTAGATTATTTAAGGGAAATATACAGTTGGAAAAAATTTAAACCGAGGGCTGAGTTTTCTAATTGATAAATTCTATGCAAGAAAAAAAAAAATAAAAAAATAAAAAAAAATGGTTTTAAAGAACAATTTAGAAAAAAAATTAAAGGACTTGGAAAGGAACTAGAACAAAATAACGAAGGGTTCCATTCACAATTCAAATATTTAGAAGAAAAAGTTAGAGAGCGAGAAGGAGAAACAAAAGCTAATCTCAATAATTTAGAAAAAAAGATTAGTGAACGAGAAGAAGTATCCAAAGAAAAGCACGGAATTTTTAATGAATTAGAAAAGAGAATCAGTAATCTTGGATTAACGTTAATTATTTATGATGATACTATTGATAGTTTAACTATTACAGATATTAATAAGGATGACATATTGAACACCTTAGGAGGATTGCAAAGATATCGAAAAACGACAAATCTCTGTTGCTATAGAACTCAATTAACAAGCTTACCAACATTACCTAACTCCTTAACGGAACTCTATTGCTTTATAACTCAAATAACAAGCTTACCTATATTACCTATCTCTTTAACTTATCTCGATGCTCTTATACTCAAATAACAAGCTTACCAACATTACCTAACTCCTTAACAATACTCTGGTGTACTAACACTAAAATAACAAGCTTACCAAAATTACCTGACTCCTTAACGAAACTGTATTACTATGAAACTCAAATAACAAGCTTACCAACATTATCTAATTCTTTAACCGTGCTCTATTGCTCTAAAACTCAAATAAAAAGCTTACCAACATTGCCAAACTCCTTAAACGTGCTCTATTGCTCTGAAATTCAAATAACAAACTTACCAACATTACCAAACTCCTTAACTCGTCTTAACTGTAATTAAACTCAAATAACTAGCTTACCAAATAAACCCGATTCCTTAACGAAAATCTACCCTGAATATTAAAAAAATCAATAATCAAACAAATATTCTACCAACTTTAAATTTTAACACCTTTAACTAAAATTATCAATTGTTTTTCTTGATTAATAATAAAATTTGTTAAACAAGATTTAAATAAATGATTATATCGTAACATCATAAATAAATTCAAAACCAATTTTAATATTCAGTTGATATTTGATATTTAAAGTGTAAAAAAACTCAGCATTACAAATTTGTGACAATATAGCTTTCTTTAGATTTTACATGTTCGATTAATAGTATGAATGTTTTAAATCCACTTCAAATGTAAGTCTAATTATCCTGTTTTATAATTAATGAATTTTGATCCAGAGTATTACTCGCTAATATACCTTTTTAAAAAGAATATATAATATCAATGTCAGTTTATTAATTTTATAAAAATATAAATTACAAGCTATTTTATATACATTACTTTAAAGTATTTTATACTTCCAATTTCTTCATTTCAGGTTGAAATATTTATTAAATTTTTTACTTTTCATATTTTCATTAAATGATTATTTTTTATTTTTTATTATATATATATTATATTTTATTATTTTATATTTATTTTTGATTAAATGTTATTTAACGTCATAAAGCAAGGTACCCTCGCCGGTCAAAAGTATTGGACCACGTAATTATCATTACAATTGGCGTAATTCTATTGATCATAACTTTTGATGAAATGAATAAAAATGAGCCAAATTTTTTTTCTCACATAGTTACAAGCTTTTAATATTTGAATATAAAATATTTTTTAATGCCAAAAATCTAAGAATTTATTGAATTTGAATGAGGTGAAATAATTGGCCTCTGAAAAAGTGCCCACAGCGAATGAAATATTAATATATTCTTGTCCATTCTATCTCATTTTTTATTGTTTCAAAATGATGCTCATCATTGTATTTGGTATTGTCCTCATTATAATTATGATGTAAATTGTTTAATTTCCACATAAAATAAGGAAAATAAAACATAATGGTATAGTGGGTATTTTATGAAAAAATAAGATTGGATTTTTAATACAAGTTTCTAGTAAATTTATGAGTTTTTTTGTATATATTGAGATTTAAAAACAATCTTTTGCCTTTTATTGATAAGTTTGGAACTGATTTAGAGTATATTTTTAAGTTGTAAATGCAAAAGTTCATCAGGCTAAACAATTAAGCAATAGATAAAAATTATGGTAATTCAATCTCAAATATTTTATGATCTGCATAGCCAGCTGACTTAAATGCAATTGAATATCTATAGGATATTTTGAAAAGAAAGGTTTGTAAATATATTCTACATCCAAAAATTCTTGGAGAATTAATGATAGTTTTAAATGAAAAATAGAATGAAATTGAACCTGACATTTTAGAAAATTTAGTATAAAGTATGCTAAAAAGGGTTTAAGCTTTAATAGATAGCAATGGTTATTCAACTAAATATTAATTTTTTTATAAAAATTTGTTTTATGAATAAAATAAAAAAATTTTGTGTAAAATTACTTAATAAAATTTTTCATAATTAATAAATTAAAGTTGGCCATTAAATTTAAAAATTGCAATAATTTTAAAGTGGTTTAATACTTTTGACTGAAAGTGTATATATCATTATTTAATTTAAATTATGTGATAATTTATTATAGTAATTAAAGAAAGAATTAAATGCATCAATTTCAATTGTTTTACAGTTTTTGTATGAATGTCTAATCTTTTATGAATGCCACTATTTAATGTTTCCTCTGCATCATTATATCACATCTTATTATACCTTCCTTAATTTTTTCACAATTATCTATGAATTTTGCTTGAAAATCATCAGTACTAATTGAATAAATAATTAGATAATCAATCATTATAAGATCAAATTCTAAAATATTTTACAGTAGTTAAAAGTAAATATATATCATAATGAGCAGGTGTTGCCTAAATTTCCAAAATCTATAATCCCGAATGCTATAATCCTGAATGTCAAAATCCTGAATGCCAAAATTCCAACAGGTACAAAATTCTGACTAATATAAAATTCCAACACTTAATAATATCTTAAAAAGTAATAATTATACAATTTAATTTAATAAAGTATAAAATATTATTATTTATTTGTACGAAGTTAACAAATAATAAAGTTTTATTTAAATTTTGAATAATTTTTTTTATTAAATTTTGTAATACCTTTGCAAACAAATTGCATATTTCATTCATATTTTAATTAAAATATAAAAAAGGTAAAGTTATAATATTATTAATATAATATAATTATAATGATTCAATTAGCTAATGCCATGCAGCAATAATTTTTTGATGTCAGAATTTTATACTAGTCAGGATTTTGTACCTATCAGAATTTTGACATTCGGAATTATGGCAATCAGGATTATGGATTTCAGAATTTCATATACAATAAAATCAATAAAAAAAATTTTTTAAATTTATTCAAAAAAAAATTAATTATAACAAAATAAAGTAATAACTTTTAAATACTTTTATTTGGTATTTTTTTTTATAAAGTATAGTAATTTTGAAATATACATTTATATTGATACAATATTTAATAAATTGCACAAATAAATATTCAAAAAACAAAAAAAAATTGAGAATTAATATAGTTATGAAAAGCTATTTCTAAACGAATATTAAAAAAATCAAAATAATAATTTATATATAAGTAATTTCAGATAAATAGAACATATTTACTTTATGCATAGTAAGCAGTGTGCTTTAACCAAAGTGATCAATTTATCCTGTGAAGTTAAAAAAAAGTTCACGCTATTAATAAAGTTACAAAAACACATATTACAACATGAATATTAATCCAATCAAGATTAAATTTTATATGTAAATAGTATAGAATCTAATGAATAACTTTCACTTAGAGATAAAGGTGATTGATTTTGACCAAAAATGCTCAAATTATTCTGTAAAGTTAAAAAAAGGTTCACGTTATTAATAAATTTACAAAAACACATATTACAATACGAATATTAATCCAATTGAGATTAAATTTTATATGCAAATATTATTGCATCTGCTGAACAACTTTCATTTAGAGATAAAAGGTAATTAATTTACTTTGACCAATGTGCTCAAATTATCCTGTGAAATTAAAAAAAAGGTCTGCTCTATTAATAAAGTTACAAAAATATATATTACAATATGAATATTAATCCAATTAAGGTTAAATTTTATATACAAATAGTATTGAACCTGCTAAATAACTTTTACTAGAAGTGAAAGACGATTAACTTTTACCAAATACTCAAATTTCCTTGTGAATTCAAAAACTTGTAAATTATTTAGTAAAGTTACAAAAAAAATTATTTCTATACGAATATTAATTTAGTCAATATAAAACATTAGATATAAATAGTATCAAACCTGTTGAATAACTTTTACTTAGAGATAAAAGGTGATTGACTTTGATCAAAGTATTCAAATTTTATCATGAAATCTCTATATTAATATTAATAAAAAAAGATATAAAAATTAAAATTTATCAAAAAAAAGTACATTTAATAAGAGTTCTTACAAGTTCAAGTATTTAAGTAAAAAAATAATTTTTTTTAAAGATTATGTTAAATAAAATAAAAGTTTTTTTTATTAAAAAAAAAAAAGAAAATACATGAATAATATAATTGTAAATTATTTATTTATGTAATATAAAATAAAAATATATACTAACTAAAATTAGAAAGGACTAGATTTAAAATCAGTCTATACATTTTTTATATTAAAAAAAATATACATATTCTGGATAAATTCTATACATTTTCATTAACATTTTCTAAATATTTCTTTTTTATAGGGAATACATATTCTGGATATAAATTTTAATACATAATCCAGACATTTTCTGTATTAAAAAAATAGACAAATAATTTTAATACAAATTCTGAAAATATTCTGTATTAGAAAAAAAGATTAAATTTCTTTCTGTATATACTCCAGATGTTTCTAAATATTTGAATAAGTCTAAACAGTAGGCTTGATTATTTTTAGGTCAAATAATAATTATTTTTTGGACATTCTTTAATATATCTAGATAGATTTAGGACATTTTTGATGATATTTTCTGAATATTTATTTTTTATAAGGATTTGACTTTATACTTGTTCACATGAGATAGCGTTTCAAAATAATCACTAAAATCGTCTTCTGTGTCTATGTTCTATAAATTACACATTATGCTGAATTCTACATATATACATTCAGATATTTAACAGTATTTTCATTATCAACAGATTTGGATAAATAGTACACCTTATTAAATCAGAAATTTATCCCTTTCTTATCTTTGAGTTAATAGTTGAACCTTTTCAATTTTAGCCACCTTATTTTCTTTGACTAATCTCTCAAATAATGATTTATCTATCTGATAATTTTTCCAATGCTAAATTTATGCTAAAGTATAAGTAGCAATACGTGATCAAGTTAATTTGGATTTTTATTCAATATTAAATGTTTGGTTAAAGGGTTAACGCGCTAAATATATGAACTTTAAGTACTTTTCTAGCTTCTTTACAATTAATAATTCTGGGATCAATGGATTTATAATTTTGAAATTTGCTACTCCATTCGTAGTAATGCTAATAACAGCACTATTTAATATTTTTTGACAATATACTTCATCATAATCATGCAATTCATCATATACTTTTGTATACCTTTCTATAAGTTCTTGGTGAAAATTTGTATGCCAATTTATTTCAATTTTAAACATTTACCAAATTGGCTTCTAAAGTCATATTTGTTTTAGGTTCATTATAATATTTTATCCAATGAATTATTTTATAATCAATCTGAGACATATCACTATTAAATTTTGGTTTGCTTTCACCTTGATTGGAAATCTCTTCATTAATTAATGGACAAAAAGAATTATCATTTGAGATTTCTTTTGTTTTTACATCAAGTGGATTCAGCAGAGCTCATTTTTCATTTTAATTTGTAAATTTCTCAATTATATTCAGCTTTTACTTCAATCCACTCTGTTTCTCCTAAATTCAAGAATCCTAAATGTGCATCCGTTGTACTATTGAGAAAACTCACTTTCATCATTATTATAAAAATGCCCAATCAGGCAAACCAAAAGACACATGTAAAATGTTCATAAAACGCTTCTTCATTAATCATTGATAATCTTCTATATTAACCATTTCTGGATAAGCGTCAATAATTTCATAAACTTGATACTCAAATTCCCTTAATGATTGACGTACTTCATAACTTTTCACGTGGTTCTATGTTAAGCTTTTCAATTCTTTTAGATCTTGTACGAGTACATAATCTAACTATATTGTTTATATTTGCATCTAGTAAAGGCTATAAAGACAAAAAAATAAAATGTACCTCTAAACGTCATGATTAGTAAAGAAAATGGTAAGAATAAGATCAATTTCTTTTCGATTTACTTTTGATAACTTTAATAATACTTTATAATCTCAACGCCAACAAATGTACCGGGAGGGCCTTCGAATAATCAATTTCATGCGTTAGAACAGTGATTAATGCTTCGCTAAAATACAAAATTCAAAGATATTAAATTAATAATTTTGTAATCAAATGTTGAATGAAAAGCCTTCTTGCTTTCTACACAATACATTCACAAATGTGTTAATTGGAAATGATAATGAATCTGAATACATATCGTAAGAGTTGCATTAAAGTCCAATGTTAAATAATACATCAAACTTTGTAGACTTAACATTAAATTAAGAAACAGTGATATAGAACTTGCCTTGTTATAACATGGTATATATTAAGGTTGCGGGGTAAAACCCTAAATCAAATTTGACAAAAGTCGAAACTTTATGAAGATAATTTCGACAGTTTCGATGGATTTTGACGTATTTCGATAATTTCTGACGATTTGCAACAAAATTAGCAAAATTTGACTGTTTTTAACTGGTTTGGATAGTAATGCAATATAAACGAATCTTTTTTTGCTTATTTTTTATTCGAAGATGGAGATTCAAATTGAAAAGGCTTTAGTGAAATACTAGGGCGGTAAGTACTGCACGATTTGTTGTATTCTAACAAAAAGATTAAATTTAAATTTGGATGAATATACTGCTAAATAAAACGAGATTTCAGAATAATACATTATTTATGGAACACGAAAATAATAATCAGGAAATTTGGTGATATAGTTGGAATTAATGAAGAACTTAATTTAGATTACATTTTTATAAATATAAAGATATATTTCTAATAATAATTAATAAGTATTGTTTTTTCGAGCATAAAGCATGCTTATTAGTATTTATATATTTACTTTTATATGGGAGGTTTGCTATTAAAATCGAGTTTACGAACATAGTAAATCATCTGACCCGTAACGTGAATATTAACGATTTACTTATTCATGAGAACTTCATTTACATCCATTGATGGTTGGAGATTAATGACTTGTTCTTGTCTATTATTAAGATGATGGAGTATACTATTCGGTTAGAGTTTCCGTTTGAAATACAAATTTCATATCAAATATTTGAAAGTTTTTCAAAATTAATTTCAAATATCGAAAATCATTTCGAAAAAGGATATATAAAAAAAAAATAAAAAGAAAAAATTATAAAAAAATAAATAAATTAAATGAAAAAAAATATATCGAAAGAACCAAAATAAAAAAAAAAGAATGAAAGACGAAAAAAATAAAAATCGATCGATAAGATCGATCGAATTGACGATATTCAAAATCCGAATCATTTCGATATCCGTAATCATTTCGATATATATTTTCGAATATTTGAATTTTATTTATTTACAAACGAATATTCGAATATACTATTTTCAAACGGAAACCTTATATTCGGTTGATTAATGGTAACATAGTTGTTGATGATGTGATGGATATTAATATGGGAAGTAAGCTAGTTACGGATCATATGATTTACTATGTTCATAACTCCATTTTAATAGCAAACCTCCCATATGTTTAATTATTTATTAGAGATTAAGAAGTGCTATAGTGTAATTAGTATGACATGAAATTATAATTCATGATTGTAAACCAAATAAATCTTCTTTAAATTTTCTTTTTTATTTAATTAAATAAAGAATGAAATTTAGACACTTTCTTAATTAAGAAAAATTAGATCAATAATTTTAATTCGTATTACAGATGAGAATTAAATTTAAATCTTGTAAATCGAACCGAGTTCATTTTGGTGATGATGATGAAAAGCAAATTCATATGAAATTATTTCGCAGTAAGTAAGAAAAATCGGACAAAAGAAAAAGATATATGGCAAATACAGGAGTTTCCAATAGTTGAATTTTGAAGGTACAGTACGTAACTCTAGAATCAGCGGAACTTTATTCCATGATGTCTACTAAACGCATTCAATTAATGTATCCATTTCATATTTATTATGAATAATTTATATCTAAAGCTTTAAGGTCGTTAAATTATAAATTCAATATAAATAGGCGCTTTTAATAAAATAATGTAATAAATCCCATTTTGACAATGGTTCATCTGTTTTGGATCTGTTGAACAAAACGACCACATGATTTAAACTCAACTGGTTCTTACTACATCATCACAAGTACATAAATAATTTTCTTTACCCATCTATCTAAATGCAGCTCTTAAAGAACTAGGGATGTTAAAAATCCAGTCCGGTCCTAGTCCGGTCCCGAAACTCCCAGTCCTAAAGAAGACCTGGTCCATAGATAGGACTTGGGTCCTAGGATCGCAAGTCCTAATTTCTATAGGACCGCAGTCCTATAGTTCAAAGGACTTTGAACTGGACTGGACTTCGTAGGATTGTTTAGGACCTAGTCCCATGGGATTTTTAACATCCCTATAAAGAACACATCAAAAAAATTAACTTTGCAAACATTATAATCAAAATATTTTTTTTAAAAAAAAAAATTGTATAGAACGAAAATGAAAAAAGATTCAAATAAAGAAAAAATTTTAACAAACCTGTTTTTCTGAATCTAAATGGCCCAAATGATTCAATTGATTCAGAATGGCAATCATTAATATCCTAATAAGTACACCCATTTCTAGGTACAAGGAACTGGCCAAAGCCACATCCATTTTTTATTTCCCTAATACAGTTACATTTTTGTCACGTCGCGAATTTCTTGTCTATTATAAAATTTATGCAAAGAGCTAAGAAATATCGTATATGTTTAAAACGAAATTCTAAAGAAAGAACTCGAAAGTATATTTCGTGTGTAATTAATATATTCAATTCTCACGAATCTGATGTGTTGTGTTTTTTTAAAATTTAACGTTGTTCATTACATCTTCAACTATCCTGCCTTTTTAGGATATAGGAGATTTTTGTTTAGTTAAGAAAGTCACGTGTATAACATGTGCTCTCATTAATTTTAACGATCTTGGCATATTCTATTTTTAGTGTGATCATTTTGTTTTATTTTTTTTTTTTATATCGTAAAGAAACTATTTTTGAGGTATTAAAAAAATTTACAATTAATGACATAAAGTGGATCTTAATAATTTCAAATTACTTCAAATCATTGTCAGAAAAATTATTTTATTATTGATATGCCAAAGTCAATATTTGCTGCGGAATGGATTTCTCGTGACTCGGAATTGATATAAATTATTCATGTATTGTTTGCGATCGGCAAACATTTACCTATTCTTTTTTCTTTTTTTTTTTTTTTTTGTAAAAGACCATGGAGGGAAGCTTTTTGCCAGATTTATCTTATGATATTGGAAAACTCCTTTCAAATGGAGAAAATTATGATGTAATTATTCAAGCTGGAAAAGGCAAAAATATGAAAGAATTTTTCGCACACTCATTAATTTTAGGGGCGAGGTCAACATATTTTAAAGCTGCATTTTCAAAAGAATGGGCGAAAAAGGCAAATGGAATTCTTACCTTTAAAAAGTCAAATATTTCTCCGGAAATCTTTGAGTTAATTTTAAAGTTCCTTTATACAGGAATTGTTAATTTAGATAATCTAAAAGGGACACTAGCGGTAAAACTTTTAATCGCAACCGACGAATTGAATCTTCAAAAATTAAGAGATTTTATTCAAACTTATATTATCAATAATCAAGCTGAATATTTAAGAAATGATCCAGTCGAAATTTTTCAAATTATTTTTCAGTATGAAGGTTTAGAAGACCTAAGAAATTCTTGTTTAGAAAATATCCGTAAAAATCCTGAAGCTCATTTTAAATCTCCGAAATTTTTATCGCTAGGAAAAGATCCTATTATTTGCCTTTTGAAGCAAAATGTACTTGAAATGGATGAAATTGAAATTTGGAATTATATTCTTAGATGGGGTATTTCAAAATTATCCACGCCATTAGATATCGATAATGTATCTCGTTGGACATCAAGTGATTATGATGAGCTGGAAAATATTCTTCACGACATGATTCCACATATCAGATGGTTTCAAATCCCCTCAAAAGCTTTTTGGAGAAAAGTTAGTCCATTTGAACAAATCTTTCCTAAACAATTATATAGAGATATAATTGGATTTCATTTTGATCCTGATACCCCAACAAGTACCTTAGTTTTACCTCAGAGATGCAACTTGTCTATTGATTCTGTCCTTATTGATTACAATCACTTCTTAGTAATTGCAAGTTGGATTGATAAAAAAGATAAGTCCTTTTATAATTCTGTATATATTCCTTATTCACTTAAACTTCTTTATCGTGCTAGTCGAGATGGATTTGATGCAAAAAAATTTCATGAGTTATGTGATAACAAAGGTTCAACTATCATGATTTCAAAATTGCAAGAAGATGCTAAATTAATTGGTGGGTACAATCCATTAAATTGGAATCCTTATGATGGCATTAGTAATGATAATGGTGGTAAGTGGGGATTTACATCAGACAGTTTTTTATTTGCTTTTACAAGTAAAGAAGATGTTAATTCAGGGTACATCGCAAGAGTTTCAAATAATATTGAACAGCAAAAATTTGCTTTATATTATCTTTCAAACGTTGGACCTGCTTTTGGTCGTGGAACCGATTTATGTATTTTAAATGATAGGTTATATAACTTTGGTTGTAATTCTTATCCTGAAGTTAATATTATTTTCGATTGTTCAAATGATGGAAAACTGATTGTAGATTATGAAGTATTTCTGGTAACAAAAAATGAAACATCACAAATTAATAATTTTACTAACTTAATAGATATATAATTAGTAGATTTTAAAGTAAATATTCTAAAATTTATAAATTTACAATAAATTGAATTATTTCGTTTTGTAACTATTTAAACTAGAGATTGGGATGTTATAGAAAATAAAGAAATTTATTTGAAATTAAGGAGGATATTGAGGTTTTATATTAAAAAACTTCATCAAATTAATAGATATTACAGATCTTTGAAAATGGGATGTAAACAATTAAAAAATTTGTTAATCTTGTAGTCAAAATTAGGATGAGAGAACAATTCAAGTAATCAAAAGTATATATGATACTGTACATTAATAATTAAACTTTAGTCAAATTTTTTTATGCGAAAAATTGATCTATATAAATAAAATTATAAAAAATAACAAAGTTATCAAAAGTTTTCTCAAGTATTATTTATTTCATTATTCTTGCTCTTTATGGGATTCATTCTTAAATACTTTTTATTTTTTTGTAAATTATTTGCAAATCTTTTAATATATTTGTTTAAAGAAAAATAAATTTGAAAAAATAATAGGTCCTTAAATTTGAAATGTTAAAGTTTAAATAAAAAGGTGAAAAATTAAACATAATATTATCTCTTAAACCATTTATTTATAAACTTGCTTTCTTTAACAATGAGTTCATCAATTTAAAATTAGTTGAGTTTAAAATTACATTTGAATCTCCTAATATTATATCGATCCAATAAGTATAAAAAAATCGAAAATTAATAAAAAATATGTAATATGACAAACTCTATAGTTGTTAATATAGTTTGATTTAGTTCATATCATATCTAGTAAAAAGTGATGTATTAATTATTGAGTATTAAGTATATATATATTATTAAAATTATTATTAAATTTATGCAAAATCTGAGAAATTAAAATTTACAAAAAATAAATATATAAGAATAATCATCTTATAAAATTTTTTGCTTCTTAACCATTAACATTACAATAAAAAAAATTATTTCAAAAGCATGTATATGAATAATCCTAAATAGCAAATTGCATATTAGGAAAATGTTAACATAAAAAGGTTATTTGATTTTATACTAAATATCTAACAATAAATAAAGAAATTATCAAGATCTTAAAGAAACTTTAAGATTACAATTTCAATTTCTCATAACAAGTAAAGGTATTCCTTTCACTATTTTACAATTATTGAAAATAAAATAAATAAAGATATTAAAATTTTCTTAATATTCTGTAGATTGATTTTCTTTACTAAAGTTATAATCAAATTAGATAATTAGTTAACTACATCATATCTTATAATAGAACTTAAATTTTGATTATTTATTTTAAGTAAAAACATTTATATATACAGTATATAAGTAGATTAAAGGATATGAACTTCATACATTATTACTGCGATATTGTATCATATAAAACAAATTCTCATTTTAAATTTCTGAAATTATTGGCAATATAAATATTATTAAGTTCATTCATAGAATATACTATTCAAGTAAATAACATATTATGTAAATGAATATAAATACTTTTAATACATTCAACTTATTGAATTAATTTAATTATCAAACAGATATTCAAAGCATTATAATCAATTTTTAGTTCAAATGATTGATTAAAATTTTGAAATCAGTATTATAAAAGTATTTTCTATTTTCTCCAATTAATTTGATTATCAGTGTATTTATTAATTTTTCATTATAGACTTTAAATAAATATTCCTATATAATACAAATTTAGACACATATTCAGTAAAAAATCAGCAAAATATCATAATCTATCTCTTTAATTATTTGCTTCCTCAAAATCTAATTAAATACCCTTCTATCTAAGTTCAGAATAATAAAATTTAATAAATAAATGAATGATATTTGTGTAATCTTTTTATTAAATAATTGTATAATTTTTATAATTCTATATAAAAATTCAATTTGTAGATCTGCTATAATTTATATATAATAATACATTATTCAATATATTTAAAGTGAAAATTATTTTTTTTTTTACACAAATATAGAAATTTTCAATTATCATTTCAAAAAGGAAGGAATTAAACAATTTTATCTCATTTTTACATATTAAATTCAAAATCCACTTCTTGATAATACTTAGAGATAATAATTTATTCAAATAAAATACTCAGATCATCAATATCTAATTGCTTTTTTGGCATAACCCACCTATTATATATATTTGATTATAAAATATTTATAATCAAAATATTATCTTATCTGAAAAGATATTATAGAAAAGTGATTTTATATTATATATTCAATTTATAATAAAAAAATTTATCGAGATTATTTAGAATAACTGGTTATTTATGGATTATATATATAAGCTATATATACATAAGCTTATGTGATTTTTATATTAATTCTAAATAACCTAAGTAATCTGTAACAAAGTTTGAAATAATAAGCTTATTTTATTATATATTAAGTATACATTGATAGATTTTTTGTCTATATACATTTCTTTTTTTCTAAAAATATTTTAGGTTTATTACATGTCTAAAGAAGTCAAATGATGTAAATTATGAAATAGAATTTATGCATAATTATTATAAATAAAGAGTCAATTAAACCTTGCAAAAATGTCATATATATAAATAAAAAGAAAATTAATTAATACAAAATTTATATTATATTCTTCAGTTTTAATTTATATTATAAGCTAAGAAATGACAAAGTATTTCTAATTTTACACGAAAATAAGAAAATCCAAGTTTGAATATATGTATATAAATAAAATATCTTAATATCATTCTAAACATAATTAAAGATGTAATTTCATTACTAGTAAATTAAATACATATTTTAAAAAAACATAATAAATATGTATTTCTTAATTATTATATTAATATAATAATTTATATCATATTATAAATCAATAGAGTAATTAATAAAAATTCCATCAGTATTTATATAATACTAATGGGATAAGATTTTTTATTTATATAGTTGTTTAAATAATCTTTTTTCAAACTTTAGAGGACTATATTTGATTGATTAATATTGTAATTTAGGTTTATTGTATATATTAAAGATAATTTTATTAATTTTATTAATAATTTCCTATAAAAAAAGAATGTTTAGAATTTAACAGGTATATGTATTAAAATAATAATATACAAATTCTGAACATTTTCATTATCCAGAATATATTCTAAATCTTAGTGAATTTCAAATATTTATTTTTTCTGAAATATGTCATTATCTAGAATTTTAATGATCGATTTCTTTAGAATACAAAACTGGATATTTTTCAGATATTTTCTAGATATAATTTATATTTTCTGAATAATTTTCAGACAATATTTCTATTTTTGAATGTAATCCATTTTCTAAACATTTTTTAGACATTTTCACTATTTATAATTTAGAATAATAGTCAAATTATAATAAGAATACAAGCCAAAATTAATTTTTAATGCAGGTAAAAATTAGATTTTTTATTGCGGTCAAAATTTAATGTCAATATAGCAAAATATATAATTTAATACGTAATATAAAACATAAAACTACCTAAAACTAATTTAATAATAATATAATTTAACAAATTACAAATTTATTACTATTGTACTATTAACAAATAATACTGAACTGCATTGTGCAGGTAGTATACTTCGAACTTATTAGAGAATAATTTGAACCTAACATTATTCACCATCTGTAACATATAACAATTTATACAAATAATCTTATATAAAATTACACTTTAGGCATCATCTAAGTATTTGAATTATATTGTTTGAATAACACTTCTTCTTTTAGAATGTATACTCAAGAAGATAAAAGAATATCAAAATTATCAATATTGCTATTCCTAAAATAAAAATAAGTATATTAATTTAATAACAACATAATTGAATAAATAATAAATTTATAAACAAATATATTTAAAAGATTCTTATTACCAAAACTTTAAATATTATTTTCCTTAAAATAAAAATTTTAATACTAATTTAATAGTAATATAATTAAACAAATAACATACATTACAAATAAATATATTTGAGAGATAGATTCTCATTATAAAAATTTCAATATTACTACTTCAGAAATTTCATATGAATCTAAAGAAGATATTGCTGCTAATTCTATAATCTCTGAAAGAAACTATTTATGTTAAGAATTACTAATTAAAGTTTAAAAAAATAATATACTAATTTAATAATAATATACATAAATAAATAACAATTAAAATGTGCAAAAAAAAATCTAAAAGATTTTCATAATAAAAAAGATATTCAATATTAATATTTTCTAATTTAAAAACAGTATATTTAAACAAAATAATAAATACAAAAATATTTCTTATATTAAAACATTCTATATTGCTATTTTTGAATCTTACCAAATTGATTTAAATTCAAAGCATTTATTAAGAGCTTATCACTTTAAATTTTTTTTATTTAAAAAATTAACTTTTTGTAAATTATATAAAATACTACTGAATAACACATTCTATAATCTAAGAAAATATTTTTCTTCTCATAAAATTACATATATTTTTGTTGTTAAAGTTGTATATTTTTTATCTACTTATAAGAAGATCTTTAAAAAACTTATTTTTAAAGCGAATTTTCATATAAATATAAAATAATAATTACTTAAAAGAAAATCAATTGTTAAAATTGATTGTACATATAATAATTTATTAATTTCTTAATTAATATTTGTGGTAAATTTAATATTTTACAATAGTTAACTATAAATTAAAGTAATTCAATTATAATTACACAAATTTTTTAAATGTGAAAATGATCTGCATGTGATATATTTGATATATATTTAAATTTTCTTGTGTTACTTTTGTATTGTGTGAAATATAAACATTATATTTTAAACAAAATATATTTTTATAGATTTTGCTAATTTTTATTGATCAATTTTATTTTAAAAATATTTGTTCTTTATTTTTCATTAGCATAAAATTATTATTTAGTTATATTTTTTTGTATTATATATTTTAAGATATTCAGTTTTTTTGTTTATTTAATTTTATATGTTTGTAAATATTGTAATTGACCTGATCTTTTTTTTTTAAAAAAAATTTTCTTTTTATTTTTTTTAAAATAAAAAAAACACAAAATATTAAAAAAAAATACAAATAAAAATAAAATATAATATGCAATTATCAAAAATTTTATATATTTCAGATTACAGAAAAAAATTTTGAATAATATTTTTTGCAAAAAATTCATTTTACTTTTTTTTATACAAATTTTTTTAGGTAAAATATAGAAACTTTGATTAAATGAAACTTATAAAAATACCTTAAATAAAGTTATTTAGCAAATTCAAATTTATTAAATCTCAATTTTCATCAAGGTTGATTTAATATTTGTGAAGTTTATAATAATAATGATACTACTTTTTATACTAG